>JAWUZG010000575.1:0-141366 GCA_036785705.1 Acanthornis magna
TGTGCCTGCATCGGCACCTCCTGTGACACCAGACTGACACCGCTTGTGGCACCAGACTGGCACTGTCTGTGACACCAGACTGGCACTGCTTGTGGCACCAGACTGGCACTGTCTGTGACACCAGACTGGCACCACTTGTGGTACCAGACTGGCACTCTCTGTGACACCAGACTGGCACTGTCTGTGACACCAGACTGGCACCACTTGTGGCACCAGACTGGCACTGTCTGTGACACCAGCCTGGCACCACCTGTGGCCCCGGCCTGGCACGGCCTGTGCCCAGCGCTGCACTGGGCACGTTCTGCAGGCTCTCCCACGCTGTGGGTCACTCCCCCAGCCCGGGGCTGCAGGCCGTGCCCATCCCATCGCATCCCAGCCCTCCCTGGCGCCCACACAAGCTCCAGCGGCAGCAGCTCCGCGTGGCACGCGCTGACAGCACCGAACGGCCCGAGCGGCCCCTCAGATGTGCCAGCCTGGCTGCCCACACCAAAGGCTCCACACGTTAATCCCCTAATTGGCAGAGCTCTGGGCAGGGTTTTGCTGTTGGGGCAGGCTCTGTGCTGTTTGGGATGGGAAGGGTTCGTGTTGCAGCGCTTCTGAACAAATTCAGAGAAGCCCTCCCGACACCAAACTCCTGCTGCAGCGCCAGGCTCCGCTGGAGCCTTTTGTCATCTGCCCCCTCAGCAAAGCATTCCTGGGGCTGGCAGGGAGTTTGGGACTGCAAACACAAACAGCTCCTTTAGCTCGGGAGAGCTGAACCAGGCAAGAGGGATTTCATTTTTAAAAACAGCTCTATGAAGACTTCTTTACTTTTATGGGATCCCAGAGTGATTTGAGTTGGAAAGACCTTAAAGAAAGTTGGAAAGCTCATCCCATTCCACCCCTGCCATGGGCAGGGACACCTTCTATTATCCCTGCGTGCTCCAGGCCCTGTCCAGCCTGGCCTTGGACACGTCCAGGCATAGGGCAAAGACAACTTCCTGGCTTTTGTTAAAACAAAACAAAACAACCCGAAAAAAAATAGCAATTCACCCTTCTCTCAGATTTTAGAATCCTTGCCTAAGAGATCCTTGTCCTTCTAGTCGTAGCTTCACACTAAATTAGACAGAAAGCTGCATCAACCAATTTGATTCTTCACAATTGCTACCTCTAAGTGAGCATTTTTGAGATGCTGTAAAATCCAGGGGTTCTTCCTGATTATCCCAAGCGTTGATCATGTTGATCCAACATGCCTGGCCTTATTGAAGCAAATTAAATGTTAGTTAATGGGCTCCACGGAAAATGTATTAATTTAATGGGAAGGGCTGATTCCATTAAAGCCTGGCTCAAACAGAAGATGCAGCACTCGAGTGAAGTTGTGTTTCTGCCTGTTGCAACACCCTCTCCACAGAGCTCTTTGCCAGAAACCATTCCAGCATCAAAATTCCCAAACATCAGAGCCATGGGAGCATCTATCCCTGAGCCTCTATGGTGAGACCAAATGTCTGCAGAGCACAACTTCCCAAACACAGAGACATGGGGAGTTTATCCCTGAGCCTCCATGGTGAGATACGAAATCTCTGCAGAGCAGAATTTCCCAAACACCAGAGCCATGGAGGCATTTACCCCTGAACATCTCTGGTGAGACATCAAATGTCTGCAGAGCACAACTTCCCAAACATCAGAGCCATGGGGAGTTTATCCCTAAGCCTTTCTGGTGAGACAACAAATGTCTGCAGAGCAGAACCTCCCAAACACCTGAACCGTGAGGAGTTTATCCCTGAGCCTTTCTGGTGAGACACCAAATGTCTGCAGAGCAGAACCTCCCAAACACCTGAACCGTGGGGAATTTATCCCTGAGCCTCCATGGTGAGACACCAAATGTCTGCAGAGCACAACTTCCCAAACACAGAGCCATGGGGAGTTTATCCCTGAGCCT
The DNA here is from genome assembly GCA_036785705.1 of Acanthornis magna. Taxonomy (NCBI): domain Eukaryota; kingdom Metazoa; phylum Chordata; class Aves; order Passeriformes; family Acanthizidae; genus Acanthornis; species Acanthornis magna. The sequence goes on from JAWUZG010000575.1 coordinate 1,919, forward strand.
TTTTGGTGAGACACCAAATGTCTGCAGAGCAGAACCTGCCCCCTTTGCGCTGCTCATGTTGGGTGTTTCACCACAAAGGAGAGGTTTAATATTAAAGTCTTATTCTCGACCTGGGCTCTACTTAAAGCAGCAAACAACAGACCTTTGAACAGCGATTCCTTGTGAAGAAAATTGCTAAAAGGAGTTACTCTGCAGGAAAGCATTGCCTAATTACACCCCCTGATCACACCCAGCGAGGAAGATGCTCCAGCCTGTTCCTGGAACCACAATAAAAATCATCTGCAGCTTCCCTTGTGTCTCCTCGCTGCCCACACGGGCTGTTCAAACAAAATCCGCCCGTAATGACACCACAGGTCAACAACATCAAGTAAAAGCAGCAGCTGTGCCTGCATTCCTTCAGAGGGAAAATTATGGGGCTTTCAACAGAGCAGGAGAATCCGCAGGGAGTTGTGCAACTCTCAGGGCAGCTTTAAACACCCTGGAAGCTGCAGAGCTCCAAGGCACCGCTCCTGTGTGACTTATTCCTGCCACCACACTGCTCTGAAAGGACACTTCTAAAGCTGCCTTTTGGTACTTGGATAAGCTCAGGGTGCCTCTGGTTGTCCCTGCACAGAAATCCATTCACAAGGAACTCTTTCCAAACAGGCCCAGGATGGCAGGCCAGGCTGCTCTGCGCTGTTCTCAGCGTGGGGGATATGAGAGAGGAAGCACCCAAAGATCTCCTGGCCTCGCAAAGACCTGCAGATTGGGAACTAGAGGATTTCCAGTCTCACACCCAAGCACATGAAGGAAAAGTTTATCAGCGTCCAGGTTTCTAAGCCATCCCACTGGAGAATCCAGAACTTCTGCAAGTAGGAAAAGTCTGGATAGAAAAGTTTTGTACAGCTTCTTCTTCCTGCTGCCCGCTCTTCCCTGATCCCATTTCTTACTCTCCTGGGGAGAACATCAGGCTGAAGGCAGCAGAACCCCAGCCTGCCTATCACTGATGTGCCTATTCCACAGCTATAAATGATTTTAAACTTTGTTCACCAGGTTAAAGCCATGAGAGGTGTCCAAAGCCACATCTCCCACCCACGATGGCCAAGAGTACACTCCCTGGTCAGAGAAAGTAATTCCTCAGCTAATTCCTTCCCAAAGTTTCATGGGAGCTCCCAGCAGCTGTCCACTGCAGCCTGGAGCCCGTCTGCTGCTCCTGAGCTCAGGAAATCAGAGCTGCTTCAGAGCAATAGAGCTCTCACATCCCAGGGAGCAAAACCACAAAAGGCCTCTGCCGGTGCAGTCTTTATAAATAAAGTATCCCTACTCAAGAAATGGGAGTGTAATTAAAAGTACATTTTATCACACCTCCCACTGCTGTGCCACGGCAGGAACACAACGTTTCCTGCAGAGAAAGGGTTTGGGGTTAGTCAGAAACTGCTCTGGCTGACAAGACAGCACCGGTGTGGAGAAAGGCTTCAGATGTGATTTGTGATCACGGAGACAGAATGGGAGTGAACTCTGCTTTCTGTATCCTCCTCTGCGAATTTGTGCCCAACCTGTCCCAGCACCAAAACCATGAGAAATAACAGACCAAGATGGATTTCACAGAACTGGATTTCGCAGAATCCCAAGATGGTTTGGGTTGGGAAGGACCTTATGATGCAGTTCTGATCCCCCTGCCATGGGCAGGGACACCTTCCCCTGTCCTAGGCTGCTCCAAGCCCTGTCCAACCTGGCCTTGGACATTCCAGGGACTGGGAATCCACAGCTTCTCTGGGAACCTGTGCCAGGGCCTCCCCACCCTCCCAGGGAAGGATTTCTTCCCTCTGTGTTACCCCTGGCAGGCTGCAGGCAGAGCCAAAGCTGTTTTATTTCCCTCCGCACCAGCAACTTAAATTCATTTTTCACTCCTGTCAAAACCTTGCTGACAGTGTTTACAACCCCTGAACAAACACACGGCTCTTAAGCATGAACAAATAATTCTGCAGCGGGGAACTGCTGCGGTTTTGGACAGCTGAAATGCAGATTTTGGGGAGGCAGAGGGAAGGGGAGAGGGATTTGTTCAGCACTGCCTGCCTCCCATTCCCAGGCAGCTTCCCAGGACTATTCCCAACAAAAGAGCCTTGTGGGAAACAGCAGTCCGGGCAAAGGTCTGCAGGGTTGCCCTGGGCCTTTGCTTCAAGGGGAAAAGGATTTGGATTTACGCTGGGAAATGAAGGAAAAGCAGCCAAGAGAACAAGCACAAACAAGCCTACAATCAGAAAAACATCAATGTAACACTGGACAAAAACTGCAGTGGGGACGGGGAAAATGCACGGCACAGAGAGAGGAACCTCTCCAAAGTAAAATACCTCTAGGAAGTTAAAAAAAATTCAAAAAAAAAGGAAACGTTACAATAAACTTTAAACTTCCATTTCTGAGACTGCCCCTCATTTCTTTGAGACAGCCTTGGAGCCACCATGGACACTCCATGGACACACCAGGGACACACCAGGGACACTCCATGGACACACCAGGGGCACTCCAGGGACACACCATGGACACTCCATGGACATACCAGGGACACACCATGGACACACCAGGGACACACCAGGGACACTCCAGGGACACACCAGGGACACACCATGGACACACCAGGGACACACCAGGGACACTCCAGGGATACACCACGGACACAGTAGAATACTCCAGGGACACTCCAGGGACACATCAGGGACACATCAGGGACACACCATGGACACAGCAGGGACACACCAGGGACACTCCAGGGACACTCCAGGGACACACCATGGACACACCATGGAGACAGCAGGGACACACCAGTGACACACCAGGGACACTCCAAGGACACTCCATGGACACTCCAGGGGCTCAGCTGGGCAGAATTAAATCCTCTTTGTACATATGACTGTGGCCCAGGAGGCTACAACGCCCTCCTCCCTGGGAAAAGGCTCAGATTCCCAATTCTCCCCCTCCTGTATCAATCAGATCCAAACCATCTCCCCCATTTCGCAGGGCTGTCCACTTGTTTTTTCCCTTTCTCTAGGGATACTTCTATGAACAGCAAAAAGGAAATTTAAGATGGGCACATCCTGGTGTCACAGTCTGGGAGGAAAGCCTCACATTTCCAAGGTTTTTTCCTGAGTTGTTCTTCTCCCTTTACCTCTGAGGGGTCTCAGGGTGCCACTGGGAATTCAGGGCTGGAGAGCCAAGAGGGAAAGGAGAATGGTTGGGGCTGGATGGGACTTGAGAGATCATCTCATTCCAAGCCCTGCCATGGAAGGGAGAGAAGTTCCATAGAACTCCACTAAAATTGGGAAGAAATCCCATTTTTCCAGAGCTTGATCGGACTTGAGAGATCATCTCATTCTAAGCCCTGCCATGGAAGGGAGAGAAGTTCCATAGAACTCCACTAAAATTGGGAAGAAATCCCATTTTTCCAGAGCTCCAGCAGTCTCTGTACCACACTCTCATTTCCAGCTCCACTGATCAAACTGTTTCCTCCCAAACAGCAGCTCCAGACTCCTTCCTGCACATCACCAAATCCTTATCTCATCCAGGAATGTTCCCCAGGCCTGGGGAGACAGCTGTGGGCACAGCCCAGGGAACAGCCCCGCGGAACGGAATGTCACATCCCTGTACGGCCATTGTCACTGTCACATCCCTGTACGGCCATTGTCACTGTCACACCCCTGTATGGCTGCTGTCACTGTCACATCCCTGTACGGCTGTTGTCACTGTCACATCCCTGTACGGCCATTGTCACTGTCACATCCCAGTATGGCTGTTGTCACTGTCACATCCCTGTACGACCATTGTCACTGTCACACCCCTGTCCGGCTGTTGTCACTGTCACACCCCTGTATGGCTGTTGTCACTGTCACACCCCTGTCCGGCTGCTGTCACTGTCACACCCCTGTATGGCTGCTGTCACTGTCACACCCCTGTACGGCTGTTGTCACTGTCACATCCCTGTATGACTGTTGTCACTGTCACACCCCTGTACGGCTGTTGTCACCATCACATCCCTGTACGGCTGTTGTCACTGTCACATCCCTGTACGGCTGTTGTCACCGTCACATCCCTGTACGACCATTGTCACTGTCACACCCCTGTCCGGCTGTTGTCACTGTCACATCCCTGTATGACTGTTGTCACTGTCACACCCCTGTACGACTGTTGTCACCATCACATCCCTGTACGAATGTTGTCACTGTCACACCCCTGTACGGCTGTTGTCACTGTCACATCCCTGTACAGCTGCTGTCACCGCTGCAGATAAAGTCATTCCTGCAATCCTTTGCAAGCAGGAAAGCACAGGATTACATTGCTGGGAGTGCTGCTGGCTACGAGCTCATTATCAAACCCTGAATTCCCACAGAAGGGAATCTCCAGCACTACAAACCTCTGCGTTAATGACAGCCCCTCGTGCACAGACTTTTTTTTTACATTTATTTTACAGCTCTGCCTCTTGACAATCTGTGGTTTTATGAGATTTTATGAGATTTAGTGTGTTGTGCATTCAGGTGTTTTGTCCCGACACCGCAAATATAAAAAATATATAATTTTTTTAATATTATAAATATAATATAATTATATATTCTATATAGGCAAATATAAAAAGCTGCTGCGAAATTCAGCTGAATAAACTCACTGATGACCACTGTCTTTGAAGAAAACACTACCAAAACACAGCAGCAGATGCTTCAGAATCATTAAGGCTGAAAAAGATCTTGGAGTCCTACAAAACTTCAGCACAGGACAAAGAACAGAGATGTTGAGTCTGAAGAAAGTATTGATTTACATAACTTTTTTTCAAACTTCCTGCTTAAGTCCTAAACCCAGTTATTTTCTGCTCCTGAGAAAGTGCTTTATGCTTATCTCCCCACATGGGAGATAGAGTGAGGTTAAATTTCATTATGAGGGTCTGGCAGCTCTGAACAAATGAGAAGCAAAGTTGGACACCTTGAAGGAGTTTTTTTTTCCAAACCTGCAACAGCAGGGCAGGAAGAAAAGAAGAAGCCCATCCCATCTGAAATCCCATTTCACTCCTGGCCCGGACTATTCATCATCTCCAATTCTTTGGTCCCAGTGCTAATGTGACAAACTCCTAGGATTGCACTGGGAAGGTCACAAGAAGCACCGAGACCCCGAGGGGCAGACAAAGGAGAGGGAACACAGCGTGGCATTATCCTGTGTGGGGAAAATTGGGAATTGCCTCGTGCTCCCCAGTTCAGCAAATGGAATAAACCAGCAGCAGCTCTGAACAAACGACAAGCGAAGTTGGACACCTTGAGTTTTTTTTTTTGCCAAACCTGCAACAGCAGGGCAGGAAGCAGGAGCCCATCTCGTGCTTTGAAATCCCATTTCACTCCTGGCCCAGACTATTCATCATCTCCAATTCTTTGGTCCCAGTGCTAATGTGACAAACTCATAGGATTGCACTGGGAAGGTCACAAGAAGCACCGAGACCCCGAGGGGCAGACAAAGGAGAGGGAACACAGTGTGGCATTATCCTGTGTCCCACTGAAGCCATGTGACCCCTTGGGACAGCTCAGGCCAGCAGCACATCATTACTGCCCAACACTCCTGCAAATTGTCCAACTCCCTGCAAATTGGATTGGGCTTTGCACAGGGGAGCTTCCACCAAAACCAGAGTGTGCCACGGCCCAGTCATGGGATAATGGCAGCAAAACCCAGCCTTTGTTTGGGGAAAATTGGGAACTGTCTCGTGCTCCAGCAAATGGAATAAACCAGCAGCAGCTCTGAACAAACGACAAGCGAAGTTGGACACCTTGAAGGAGTTTTTTTTGCCAACCCTGCAATAGCAGGGCAGGAAGAAGTGCCATCCCGTGCTTTGAAATCCCATTTCACTCCTGGCCCGGACTATTCATCATCTCCAATTCTTTGGTCCCAGTGCTAATGTGACAAACTCCTAGGATTGCACTGGGAAGGTCACAAGAAGCCACCAAGACCCTGAGGGGCAGACAAAGGAGAGGGAACACAGCGTGGCATTATCCTGTGTGGGGAAAATTGGGAATTGCCTTGTGCTTCAGCAAATGGAATAAACCAGCAGTGGATAGGCACCAGCATGCCTGGCTTAAGCTTAATCAAATAAAAAGTGAAATTAAAAAATTCAATAAAAATATTACCAAAAAATCTTCCTCCAGCCAGAGTTTAAATTGTTTGCTAAGATGCAAGGTTTACTCACATGAGGACTTGAGGAAAAACCCTCCATGCCCTGTAACCTGCACCCAAGGCAGTGCTTGCTGAGCAAATATTTGTGATAAATAAAAGCTCTTTGCAAGCTGCCACCAAACACACCTTGAACTCCCACTGTCCCCACTGAAAATGCGACTGGCCTCGAGATCCTGAGGTTTCCAAAGCCCTGTTCCTCCTCTCCCCACTCCAGACTCTTAATCCTTCACCTCCCCTTCAGCACCTGAATCTTAGGGTAATATAAAATATTAATATAAAATTCCCCTTAATAAATCCCACGGGTCCTGAAAAGTATCACCAGCACCCAGGAGGCTTTGGCAGGACTCACTTCTGAGGCCAAGCACCTCAAGAGCTTTGAAATAAAATTCAAAACATGAGACTTGAGTTGATTTTCAAGGTTCTCCCTCAAGTCTTTAAGTAGCGTGAGAAAAATCCGCATTTTTTCCACATATACCTGTACTCCCCCTTCTCTCACCTTTCCTGCTTTTCTTACCCTGAATTCTCAGTTCTTTTCCTCTGGTTGGTTGTTTGGGTTTTTTTTTAATCCCCAGAATGCAGGAAACACTTCCAAAGCTGATAAAAACATTCGTATGGAGGAGGGATCTCGGGCAGAAGGACAAAGAATAAGAGAAACAAAGCCCACAATAAAGCAGATTTGAAATCCTAATCAAGAACACGCTGTAACAAAGCAGGATAATTCCACACAGCTCTGGCCTGGCAGCCACTCTGAGGAGGTGACATAAGAGCGTGCTCTAATATACACCATCACCCTTTTAAAAATACATTTGTGTTTTTATGGTGCTCAGGACATTTCCTTTGTCATTTCTCACCTCCTACTGCTGCCGAGGCCTCACGCTCCAGGCACAGACTTTGCCAATGTCCTGGCAGCTCAGACAAGGAGTTCCAGGAGGGATTTAAGGCCATAATAAGGTCTAAGTCCAGGCAAACTTCTGTGGCATGTTTTTCCTTTCTCTGCCCTATAAACACCTCCTGGAAGCTCTCCTGAATGTCCTCCTGGAGGCTGCCAAGTTAAAATAGTGCATTATCTCAGCTGCTGCACATGACCCCGGGGAAGGTTCCTCCACCCCAGCTCCGAGGAATTGTCCACCAGGCCTGTGGCTGCAGGAAAGCTTTCCCATGTAGGGTGAGGATTGTTTTGTTTCCCAAGTGCCTCGTGACTTCAGGGAGATGGGGATGTTTGGGCCGTGGGTGTCCCACTCTCCAGGCAGAGCAGGGATTTCCTGGCTCTGGAATTGCACCCTGGGCTTAGGGGGAGTCCCACCGAGGGTCCCCGGGAGAGGGAGCCAGGACAGGGCTCAGTGTGACCCCGGGGGAGACCAGGGCTGTGTCCCTGACCCCCAGGGCTGGAAATCCATCCCTGTCCAGCCCAGGGGGATCAGGGACACAGCCTTGGTATGCCCTGTCCTTCCTGAGGGATTGCTCTCAGGGCCACAGCAGGCTGGAGAAAAGGAAATCCATCCCTGTCTGTCACTGTTGAGACAGTCACAACACGAAAAAAGTTCACCACAACAGCTTCTTGGTCAGAGGAAAGGAAGGAGTAACTCCTTGTTTTCCAAAGCCTTTTTATACTATTTTCTAACTTTCACGTCACACATCCATTGGCTCTCAATTCACCACCCCACAATGTCATTGGCTACCTACAGCCAGAACAACATCTTGGAAAAACACCACCTGCATGAGCCCGGCTATCTCTGTTTATGAATTCCTGCTTGTTTTGAACCAGAGAGCCACCGGGAGAATTTGGGACAAGATGCCCTCATGGTAAAGGAACTCTTACTATGTGCCTACGATTCCCACACCTGAAGGATTGCTCTCAGGGACACAGCAGGCTGGAGAAAAGGAAATCCATCCCTGGCATGTCCCAAACCCACCAGGGATGGCACCACAGCAGGATCTCATTGGGAATTTTACAGGAGAAAGATCAAAATGTAGTCAGGGCTTCACTGAATGCTAGAAAAAGGAAAAGGCTCTGCATGTGGAAACAGGGGGACACCTCTTTTAGGGCTGAAACATTTTCTGGGGTTTTAAGGGATTTTTTGTTCTCGCTGTTTCTCCCTTTCTTGAAACAAAATAATAGAAAAGAGGGGGGAAAAAAAAACATGTCTTCAAAATTGCAGAAAGAGTCAAAGGTGAGGTGATTCTGGCATAGTCATTTGGGGAAAAAATTTAATAGGAGAGTTGGAAAAAGATTCCAGACTGCTCAATGCTTTAGCGTATGGTCAATGCCCTATGGAATAGTTTAGAGGGGGAAATAAAGATTGCCAAACACCAACAGCCAAACACCAGTACAGGAACCCCAGCTCCCAGCCAGGGGATATTCCCATCTCCTCTCACTCCAGCACTCAGGCAAATCACCCATTTTGGGTAAAATCTGATCCATAACTGTGCAATGAATGCACACAGGCTGAGCTCAGCTCTCAGAATGGAACCTGCACAAGGCTCAAAGAATCAGTGTTGAGCATCCTCTCTCATAAAAGGCCTTTATTTACTTTCTGATTCCACGAGTAAATGCTGGCTATAAATAGCCCTCTCTGCCCAGCCACGCTGCTGTTATCACCTCAGCCACCGGGAAAGGCTCTGATAAGACCAAGTGATAACAGATCAGGATTACCCTTCTGTGGAAAGGAATTACTGCACCATTTTCACTCCCTTGAAGCAGCAAAAATAATGGAGTGCCCGTGCCCTCCTCACCTTGTCTTTAGGTTTATCTCCCCCTTCCACCACATCTCAAAACTGAGAGTCAAAGTCACCCAAACTCAAAACTGAGAGCTCAGGCCACCCTAATCTCTGTCCCAACACTAAACACTTTTACTGAACCTACTGAAGTTCAAAGGAAAAAATGAGATAGAGCTAATCTCCTTGCAGGAGTCAGGAAGACAGGTGGAACACACACCTAGGGCACGGCAGAGCCTCCCACCAGTGTCCCACACATCCATTATACCTCTTTTAAGAGCTCTATGACCTTTGTAAAAGTAAATACATTGAAGTTTTGCAGCTTTTATGTGCAGTGTCGAGATTCTGACCGCGAAAGAAATAAACTTTTCTTCAAGGGCTCCGACGCCACTGCAGGGAATGCACATAATTCCTATAGTGCTTCTATAGATCCATTATCTACATTTCCAGAGTTTTATTGCCTTTGAAAATGTAAATATATTGAAGTGCAGCTTTCATGTGCAGTGTCAGGGTTGTAAGAACACGAGGATTAACAAAGGGTGAGACATAAAATGCTCTTCAAGGGCTCCGACGGCACTTGAGGAACACACAGCACTCCCACAGTGCTCCTATAGTTCCATTTCCTTATCTGCATTTGAAGGGTTTTATTGCCTTCACAAAGGTAAATATATTTAATGTGCAGTGCCACGATTGTAACAACATAAATGTTAATAAAAGGTAAGAAATAAACTGCTCCTCAAGGGCTCCGATGACCCTTGAGGAACACACAGCACTCCCGAGAGTGTTCCTAGGGACCCATTCCCTTATCTGTGTTTGAAGAGTTTTATTGCCTGTGAAAATGTAAATATATTGAATGTGCAGCGCCAAGATTGCAACAACATAAATGTTAACAAAAGGTAAGAAATAAACTGCTCTTCAGGGGCTCCAGTGCCACCTGAACACACAACACCCCTCACACGAACAGAAGAATGTACCCTCTGCCAAAGCTGCTTAATCACCTCTGCTACAAGGGGCAGATTAATAAAGTTTAGGATTCCCAGTTAATTACAGTGACTACGGAATTACCATTAACCCACAGCACTCCGCCGTTGAGAGGGAAGCTAATTAATAAAGGTGACAGCTGGGGTATCAAATTCAAGATGAGGCATTTTTCAATATTTGTATAAAGGCAGAACAGTCTGCAATTCCCACAAGCAAAACATTGCTTTTGCTGCCTCAGTCACGTAAATTTCCAAGAACTGGAGTTGTTTAGTACTTGAATTTTCAGCAGTGGGGGAGGATATTTCTGGAGGGGAAGGGATGGACAGCAGGGGAGTTCCAGGACAGGCTTGGTTTGATTGAATCCCACAATGGTTTGGGTGGGAAGGACCTTAAAGCTGATCCAGTGCCACCCCTGCCATGACAGGGACACCTCCCACTGTCCCAGGGTGTCCCAAGCCCTGTCCAGCCTGGCCTGGGACAGTGCAGGGATCCAGGGGCAGCCACAGCTTCTCTGGGCACCTCCTCATCCTCCCAGGGAAGGGTTCCCTCCCAAAACCCCATCCAGACTGTCCCTGATTTAGTTTAAAACCATTCCCCCATCCCTCCATCCCATGTAAATCCTCTCTCCGTTTCCTGCAGCTCCTTCAGGCACTGCAAGGCCACAGTGAGCTCACTCCAGGGCTCCTCCAGGATGGCCAACCCCAATTCCCACAACCTTTCCCCACTGCAGTGACTGAGGCCCTGAGCCCATCCCCTGCCTCCCAGGGCCCTACAATTCCAGCAGAATGGACCCAAACCCCCAAACCAGAGCTCACCGTGGGATAAATCCCTGCCCACGGCACCACAGCTGAATCTCATTGGGAATTTGATAGGAGAAAGATCAAAATGTAGTCAGGGCTTCACTGAACGCTGGAAAAAGGAAAAGGCTCTGCATGTGGAAACAGGGGGACACCTCTTTTAGGGCTGAAACATTTTCCAGGGCTTTAAGTGATTTTTTGTTCTCGCTGTTTCTCCCTTTCTTGAAACAAAATAATAGAAAAGAGGGGGGAAAAAACGTGTCTTTAAAATTGCAGAGAGAGCCAAAGGTGAGGTGATTCTGGCATAGCCATTTGGGGAAAATTTTAATAGGAGAGTTGGAAAAAGATTCCAGACTGCCCAATGCTTCAGCATATGGTCAATGCCTTATGGAATAGTTTAGAGGGGGAAATAAAGATTTATTTTCTGCCTGCGAGAGGGAGATTTTCTTGTAGCAGTTTTAATGACAACAGCTGTTTGAAATATTAAATATTGATATTAAGATATTCCCACCACAATTCAATATTAATGCAGCCCCTGCCAATTTATGGAATTCTGTAAATTTACACCAGCGCCTGGTTTTGTGTTTAATCAGATTTGACTTGTCAGGGTTGAATTTTGTGACTGAACTGACGTGGGCCTGTTCAATTTAAATTCTGTTCTCTGAAGGAAAGGAAAGGAAAGGAAAGGAAAGGAAAGGAAAGGAAAGGAAAGGAAAGGAAAGGAAAGGAAAGGAAAGGAAAGGAAAGGAAAGGAAAGGAAAGGAAAGGAAAGGAAAGGAAAGGAAAGGAAAGGAAAGGAAAGGAAAGGAAAGGAAAGGAAAGGAAAGGAAAGGAAAGGAAAGGAAAGGAAAGGAAAGGAAAGGAAAGGGAGGCAAAGTTGTGTTTTCTCCCCTCAGAGACAGATTTTACCTGTAAGAATCCACAGGCAGAAAGCCATTTTGCAGTGGAATCACCGATTTGGAATCGGTGCCGAGGCAGGATCCCTTTGATCTGTGATTCCAGCCTGAGTCACTGCGTTCAGGGGGAGGGGGGGCAGTCCTGCTGGAAATCACCACCTCCTCCATCACTGCAGGCCTGGATGAGCCACTGTGAATTAACTTCCCTTGCCCACATGAAGAGGAGTGAGTTAATTCCTGCTCTTTTCAGCCCAGGACCTCATAGCTGTTGTGTTTTCCTGCACTTTTCCAAGTGCTGATGTCTGTGCACACACACAGCCCCCAAATCCTCCACAGCGAATAAACCCAGGCACCCCTGAGTGCCCACAAAATACAGAGCTTTGGATGAAGCTTGCCCGCTCCCAAACCTTTAAGATTGGGAAATTTTAAATGTTTTAGCCACAGAACCAAGAGACTTGGGAAGTTACATGGAATTGAGGTGCACGCTGTAATACCAAGCCTTGGTTTTGACTGTATTTCAGTGCTAATTGAGAATAAACCCCCCGAAACGAGAATCAGATTAAAGATTAAAGATTAAACCCAGCAGGGCTTTGATCACACATCTCCAAAGCAAGGAACGGCGGTGCCTCCTGGGCAGAAAAAGCCAAAAAAACAAACAAGTGACCCTGTCCCCAGGGAGAAGGAGCAGCACAGAGATTTGAACCGCAGCACAAAGAGCCAACGTGACTCGGTGCAGTCCCAAACTCCAGTGGGAAAGGGATCCAAATGACCAAGGTTTGGGGGAAGTGGGACACGGGGAGCCCAGCAAAGCAGCAGAGTCACATGGAGAGGAGGGGACGGCGCCGGAACAAAGGGACTCTGGTTGGGACTGCAGCGGTGACGCCGCGCTGGCCACCGGCCGCGCTCCCTAACGAGCAGGACTTCGTTAGTGGCACAGAGCTCCATTCTCTGCCAGCCCTCCCGGTCCCCCTTCCTGAAGGAGACCCAGAGCCACAGCTGATGTCATTGCTGCACGTGGATCGGCGGCAAACCGCAGCGCTGAGCTTCCCACACGCCCAGGCCTTGGAAACCGCGGCTGACAAGTTCATTGCAAGGCAGGAGAAGAAAGTGAGGAAAGGAAATTGTTTGAAAATCTGGGGGGAAAAATTCTGCACTGAAAGGCAAAGAAGCAAATGCCATGGCATGAGCTGAAGTGTAGGGAAATGGACCAAAGCTTGCCAAATGGATCCTCACTGAAATCAAAATTTCCTTTCATGAAATGAATTTCATGAAAGGAAATGAAATCCTAAATTCAGAGAAAAAGTATAACAAGCACTTGGGACAGGAGATATGATCCAATGAAAGGCGACTGGAACAAAAGGGGAAAATTTGGAAATGGAGCGAATCCAAGGCAATGGATTGAGATGAAATGAGGGGCAGTGAAAAGGAGGAAAAGTTGCCCAAATTCTAGGGAGTGAATTTCTGAAATCAGAAAAGAAAGTCAGAAGGGCAGGCAGGAGAAGAAAGTGAGGAAAGGTTTAAAAAACTTGGGGGACAAATTCTGCACCAAAGGGCAAAGAAGCAAATGCCATGGCATGAGCTGAAGTGCAGGGAAATGGACTAAAGCTTGCCAAAAGCATCCTCACTGAAATCACAAGATTTCATTTCCTTTCATGAAATTCATTTCGTGTTTAATGAAATTAAATTCCAAATTCAGAGAAGAAGTGGAACAAGCACTTGGGACAGGAGATATGATCCAATGAAAGGCGACTGGAACAAAAGGGGAAAATTTGGAAATGGAGCGAATCCAAGGCAATGGATTGAGATGAAATGAGGGGCAGTGAAAAGGGGCAAAAGTTGCCCAAATTCTAGGGAGTGAATTTCTGAAATCAGAAAAGAAAGTCAGAAGGGCAGGCAGGAGAAGAAAGTGAGGAAAGGTTTAAAAAACTTGGGGGACAAATTCTGCACCAAAGGGCAAAGAAGCAAATGGCACGGTATGGGCTGAAGTGCAGGGAAATGGACTAAAGCTTGCCAAAAGCATCCTCACTGAAATCACAAGATTTCATTTCCTTTCATGAAATTCATTTCAAGTTTAATGAAATTAAATTCCAAATTCAGAGAAGAAGTGGAACAAGCACTTGGGACAGGAGATATGATCCAATGAAAGGCGACTGGAACAAAAAGGGAAAATTTGGAAATGGAGCGAATCCAAGGCAATGGATTGGGATGAAATGAGGGGCAGTGAAAAGGAGGAAAAGTTGCCCAAATTCTAGGGATTGAATTTCTGAAATCAGAAAAGAAAGTGAAAAGTTGAGCCAGGAGATGGAAGTGAGGAATGAAAAGGCTAAAAAAAATTGGGGGGAAAAAATTCTGCACTGAAGGGCAAAGAAGCAAATGCCATGGCATGAGCTGAAGTGCAGGGAAATGGACCAAAGCTTGTCAAAAGCATCCTCACTGAAATTGCAAGATTTCATTTCCTTCCCTGAAATTCATTTTCCGAAGGTTTTCAAAACGAAGCACCTTGGTAATGCAGTGGTGATATAAACCTGTGTGTCCCCCAGCTGCCACTTCCTGCCACAGCACTAGAAAAACTCAGGGAATCTTTCCCAAATTTCCTGCCATCCCCTGAGGTAAATCCCCTGAGGTAAATCACCTGAGATTTTTCCAGATTTACTTTGAAGCAGGACAATCTGATTAGAATGATCTGATGGTTCTGGATGAGGCGACGCCAGGGATTAGGAAACACCTGACAAATTCTTTCTTTTTCTGGCATCAAAAGCAAATCCCAGCCTCCTACACGGCTCGTCCATCACCAACAGGCAACCAAACCATGTCCCCAGGTGCCACATCCATGAGCTTTTTGGGCATTCCCTCAGATGGGGACTCCAGCACTGCCCTGTGCCAGTGCTTCCCAAGCCTTTCCATGAAGAAATTTTCCCTATATCTGATCTAAACCTCTCCTGGTGCAACACAAGGCCATTTCCTCATCCTGTCACTGTTCCCTGAGAGGAGAGGCTGACCCAAATTAAGGCATTTTAATGATATATTTGAAATTCAAGAAGCTCTCAGTGCGTTCAGGCTATTGCCCTACTATGATAATCTTATTTTTACCCCTTATTCCAAATTTATCATGAAGTGGAGGCAAGTTCCTTTCCCTTCAGATGCAAGAACGGGAGGTTCAGGGTTAAAAACCTGAGAAAAACAGACTCAGCTGTGGCTGCCCCATCCAAGGCCAGGCTGGGCAGGGCTCGGAGCAACCTGGACCCTGCAAGGTGTCCCTGCCCATGGCCGAGGGATGGGTTTGGGTCTTTAATGTCCCTTCCAACCCAAACCATCCACGATTCCATGATTTCCCTGTGCCTTGTTTCCCAAGCCATATCAGTGTGGTCTCATTTCTTATCATTTATTGCCTTTTGTTAGCAATTCTCACTAATCCCTTCAGGGTTCTTGGAATAAGGTAAATTTTTAACAGGAAGAGGTCACGAGGAGTTTCAGCCACACTGAACCGTGCACACACAGACACTGCTAAGTTCTTAAACTTAAAAAAAACTAGAAGAAATCTCTTCCTTTCTCATACAAACAAAAAAAACTGGTTTTAAACACCAAGATGGAGATCTAAAATCAGAATATCGTGAGTTGGAAGGGACCCACAGGGCCCCTTCAGGAGCAAAAAACAACATCCTGTGAGTATTTCTAGTGAAGAAAAAAGTAAATGTAGCCAGCGAAAAGCAGATGCAGGAAACCAAGAGCTGGCAGAGAACACCACAAACCCTGAGCCACACAGAAGCAGCTGTGAGCTGGAGGTGGGTGCAGAGCTGTCTTTAGCTCCAAAGCCAGCACTCCAGAGGACTCTGGTTAAGGAAATCACCCACGAGAAAAGCTGGAAATCGCTCAGTGCTGTGTCCGCTTCCACCTCAGCCCCACACGGCAGGGCCCAGGAGATTATCTGGGTTTAAGGCCTGAGCTATCGGAGGGGTTTTGCTCCCAGAGCTGCTCAGCCTTAAGCTGGGCTCTGAAAATCTGAGGGTTTTGTGCCTTCAGAAAGCCCAAAGCCTCCCAGAGTTGGTCACGGGAGGATTCAAAAGGTAAATTCAAAATATCCACACCAAGTCCTGTGGTTCTTTTGCAGCAGGGGAAGCTCAAGCAGAGGAACACAGCCCCAGCTCTCTGAAACTCCAACCACAACGTTTTTCTCCCCACTTAGTCCATCTACAAATTCGTTCTTTTTAATTAGAATTTAAAGATAAAGCTCAGAAAAACTTGCAGAGCTACACTCAGCCCTCCCATTCCAAACCAGTTTAAGGCACGCACAGAGATGGATTTGTCTATTAAATATTTCAGTATTCCAATCACACAACATTTTTCTCCCCACTTAGTCCATCTACAAATTCATTATTTTAGATTAGAATTTCAAGATAAAGCTCAGAACAACTTGCAGAGCTACAACAGTTTCTTCCAGTCCGTCCCAGCACACTCAGCCCTCCCATTCCAAACCAGTTTAAGGCACACAGAGATGGATCTGTCTATTAAATATTTCAATATTCCAATCCCTCAATATTTTTCTCTCCACTTAGTCCATCTACAAATTCATTCTTTTTAATTAGAATCTCAAGATAAACCTCAGAATAACTTGCAGAGCTACACTCAGCCCTCCCATTCCAAACCAGTTTAAGGCACACACAGAGATGGATTTGTCTATTAAATATTTCAATATTCCAATCCCACAACGTTTTTCTCCCCACTTAGTCCATCTACAAATTCATTCTTTTTAATTAGAATTTAAAGATAAATCTCACAATAATTTTCAGAGCTACAACAGTTCCTTCCAGTCAGTCCCAGTCCCATTCCAAACCAGTTTAAGGCACACACACAGATGGATGTGTCTATTAAATATTTCAATATTCCAATCCCACCTAGAGCAGGATCAAAGGGAAACTTCCTCCCCTCCTTCCAAACCTTCCCCTACATCCCTACAACCCAGAAGTCCCAGTTTCCAGCTATATCATGGGGAAAAAAATATAAATAAACCTGAGATTTGTGAGAGTGCTCCAGATACCGTGTGTATCCCGAATGTGTGTCTTTGCGGCAACGTTTTAGAAGGAAAAATGGAATTATTTAATTAAATATTATTCTTTTGGTGCTTCACTTGCACAGATCCGAGCAGTGCCACTTTCCACCCAGCAATTACAACTGGATATTTGTGCCACGCAGCCAAGTTTTTTTCACATCAGGCAATTTTATCCCTTCTCCACAACGAAAACTGACGTTCTCCCAGCCCAGGGAAAAAGGGGCTTTTCAAGCCTGAGTCTCAGGTTTCACCAGAGCCAGCGTTTAATATCAAACTTCACATCTTGTAAGGGGCAGCCAAAAATCCCCCAGACCAGGCTGCTCTGGAAGCGGTGGAAAATCTGGAATTTCAGCGAAAAGCCACATTGAAAAATAATTATCCCTCTAAAACAGGAAAAGAAAAGCAGGAATAGCAGAATTAAAGAGGTGGCTTTCTACAGAAATTGTTCCTGCCAGCCCTGTGACCAATCGAGGCAGGGACAGGTCTGCCACGCTGCTTACATTCCTCCAGGGGGATGAAAAAATTATTTGTTTTTGATTGGGTCTATGCAGAACATTTGCATCTTGTTACTGCTGATATTTTAGCCTTAAAAGTTCTCAGACATTCCTCCAGGGCTTATCTTAAGCACATTTTTATTAAGTTCCCTTCTCTAAAAAAAACAAGCTCCAGCGAGTTTTGACGCGCGCTGCCTTTGACAATGATAATCTTTGTCCTTCCCAGCTGCAGCAAATTTAAGATAATCTCTTTTCCAAGTGGACTTTATTAATCTTCCCAATGAAATACCATCCTGAGGTAAAACAATTATTTCCAGTTCAACTCTTAGTACCAGTTAAGCCCATGCTGGAAAAGACAACCAACATCTGGCAGACTCAATATCTGCAGCAATTAAGAGTAATCGTGGAACCATAAATATACAAATCTATCCAAGGGCTGTGCTCTCGCAGGGAGGGAGGGCAGGGAATGGCTGCAGGAGGATTTCACCAAGTCAGCAGCCCGGGCTGGCCACACGCAGCTGCGCTGCCACTGTCACACCGTGCCATCTTCCAGGGATCCCGGGAAGGTGACACCTCATTCCAGGGGCTGGCCATCACCCCCACACTGCCCAGGTGCCAGAGCTCCAGCCTCGGTTAGTAATTAACAGCGTTTAACTAACTGGGGAGGGAGAACCCCATTTGTTGTCCCCATTTCCCTCCCCCATGTGCTACAGTTCCAGCCTTGGTTAGTAATTAACAGCATTTGACTTGATGCCTTCAAGTATTTCTAGTGTTTTACTCTTCATGTATCTGTGACTTGCTGCAGATCTGTGCTTCTCACAAAGTGCTAAAATCCTCTGTTCCCAGCACCTTTAGCCAAACAAGGCTCTCTGAATACAGATTCAAGGACATATTCGCTGCCTTAGGGCCCAAAAATATGTAAACAACAGTGAGCTGGGGGAGCAGGCCTGGGGTGGTGAATATTATCTCCTGAGGGTGGATTGGAGAATTAAGGGCCAATGTGCTAATGGACAGAACTTGTAAAAGGTGAAGGGCTCGGGACCCAGTGTCCATCTTGGGTGTAGTCCCTGGGGGGGGACTTTTCCTTGCCCGAATGTACCTTGAAGGCCTCGAATAAATTTGTCCGCATTTTATACTCCTAATTTGTTTTGGCCTCTGTTTCAGACATCAAACTAATTGGGGAGGGAGAACCCCATTTGTTGTCTTCATTCCCTCCCCAGCAGTGCCACACTTCCCATGTGCCAGACTTCCAGCCTCGGTTAGCAATTAACAGTGTTTGACTAATTGGGGAGGGAGAACCCCATTTGTTGTCCCCATTCTCTCCCCAGCGGTGCCACTGGAGGTGTGGAGCTTCCCAAAGACCCCAAACACAGCAGGGCCAGGGCTGGGCTCATCCCCAACCGCTGCCCCAAAAGCAGATTTTTCTCCTGAAGAACCGAAAGGATCGACCCCAAATCTCTGCCAGGGAGGAGCCAAAGCTGTGCATCCCCCCTGGTTACCCCCAGGGACCCCAAATTCCAGCACCGCTCCTGGAGGAACCCGCAGCTGCTCGGTCTCACCTCAAAGCACCTCAAGCACAATGGCTGATTATCACTTTTATTCTGCCTAGGAAAAAAAAAATCACCTCACCTGCATGTTTTAAATTAAAAAATGTGACTTTGCTCCATTTTCCATTAACTGTCCCTGAAAGTATTTTTTATTGATGGCAAAACTGCAATTTTGCAGAAAGACAATTTTGCCTTTTCTTGCTAAAAGGGTAGCAATAGATAAAAATTACAAAAGATCTGATAGATAAACAATAAATTATCTGATTTGGAGTCAGATCTATGGCCAAAGCTCTTCCAAATGCAAGCATAGCTGGAAACTTCATTTGCCCAATAAAACTCCTCCAGTTGTTAACTCCCCCACTGAAACCATAATCTCATGTAAAATCGTGATCATTGCTAAAAAAAATTAGATTAAGACAACACAATAAGTAGAAAGTATGAAAATGTATACATTATTTGGGTAATATATCATCAACTGGGGAAAAAAGAAAAAGACAGGACTGAAATATTTCCTGGGCTCCTCCGAGGGAACATTTTACTTCAGATACAAACAAAAGCCTGCGTAAAATATGATCTGTGTGCTCGACTGACTGTGCCCTCTCAGAACTCCCTGAGTTTGCTGTGTTATAGCATCCAAGGAAAATTATTTTGGGGAACAGAACAAAGAAATTCAATACATTTTCCCCAAATTGCTAATCCCAAAAATTGCACAGGCAGAATTTCATTGGAAAGAGCATCTTGGATGATGATATTTTATGGCAGCAAGGTTACTTTTCCTTTAAAAAAAAGAAAACAAAAGGGATTATTTCCCCTCTAATTCCACCCCTGCATTTCCCAGGTGTGACATCAGTGAGTCTGCCTTCAACAACAACAGAGACATGCGAGGTGAGTGTTGGAAAGGCAGCACTTCCCTGAGCATTCCCTGGTGTCCCATGTCACCCCTGCCTGGCTTTTCCTGGGAGCCAAACACTTCCAACCAGGAACATTTGGTAGCCACATTTGGTAGCCACAACCTCCTTAACCACTCCAGACAGGGGGAAAAGCCTCCCTTGCACCAGGAAATAAATGGAATTATCCCAGAGTGCTGGAGGATTCTTGGCTGTGGGCTGGTGGATCCTCGGGGAGGTTACGAGGCCTGGCTGCTCCACAAAGGCTGCGGGTTCTGCTGGCTCTCAGATGAAGCCAGAAAAGGTTCTTTTCCTGGTCAGACACCTGGGCTGGGAGCTCATGCTCATGCCCAGCTTTCCACAAGCCCCAACAGCCCCAGCAAGAGATGGGCACAAAGCTCCCGTTCCAGCTGGAGCATCAAAGGGATCAGAGCGAGATAAGGGAACCCCAAAGAGCTCATTCACCGCGGGCACAGACACGGGAACGTGCCAGGGCAGGGAACCCCAGCCCTGCACAAACCAACCCCATCCCAACCCCTGCGGGATGGCTGACAAACACTGCAACCCCAGAACTCATGGAACCAAACCTGCTGGGTTCACCTCACTGCCTGCACAAACCAACCCCATCCCAACCCCTGCAGGACGGGTCACAAACACTGCAACCCCAGAGCTCACAGAACCAAACCCGCTGGGTTCACCTCACTGCCTGCACAAACCAACCCCATCCCAACCCCTGCTGACAAACACTGCAACCCCCAAAACTCATGGAACCAAACCCGCTGGGTTCACCTCACTGCCTGCACAAACCAACCCCATCCCAACCCCTGCGGGATGGCTGACAAACACTGCAACCCCAGAACTCATGGAACCAAACCCGCTGGGTTCACCTCACTGCCTGCACAAACCAACCCCATCCCAACCCCTGCAGGACGGGTCACAAACACTGCAACCCCAGAACTCATGGAACCAAACCCGCTGGGTTCACCTCACTGCCAGCACAAACCAACCCCATCCCAACGCCTGCTGACAAACACTGCAACCCCAGAGCTCACAGAACCAAACCTGCTGGGTTCATCTGACTGCCAGCACAAACCAACCCCATCCCAATCCCTGCAGGACAGGTCACAAACACTGCAACCCCAGAGCTCACAGAACCGAACCCATTGGGTTCACCTGACTGCCAGCACAAACCAACCCCATCCCAACGCCTGCTCACGAACACTGCAACCCCAGAGCTCACGGAACCAAACCCATTGGGTTTATCTGACTGCCAGCAGGAAATTTAAACAGCCCCACATTGCTCCCTGAGCTGGCCCAAGGGAGGCCCCAGAGGAAAGAGCCAATCCCCCGAAAAGAGCTCCATGTGGGACTGAAGGTCACGGAACAGTGACCAATCCCATGGTAATGAGCACCCCTAAAATCCACACCCGTAACGTGGGACATGTTGATATGTGTTAATCACTTTATTTTCAGAAGGAAAACCTCTTTCAAGGGTAAGAATAAAATGTGAGGTTCCCCTTTGCTCCACTGAATTTATCTGGTTTATGCAATCCCCAAGTGTGCAAGAACACAGACTGGGGGGGAAATGTGCTTTGCACAAGCGAGTAAAAGCAGAAAAATCGATTTTGTATCAGCAGAAAGACTCAACCTGAAGGCCCACGAGCCTCCTCTTCCCCAGGAAGCAGAAATAAATCACATATCCATGGAAAAGGAGAAGCAGCCCCAAAATTTGGTGACACACCCCACAGGGATCCCCCTTCACCAAGGCACCATCCAGCACCACTTCCCCTGCTCCCTGCTCCTCCCACTCTTTGGGACCTTCCACAAAAACAAAAACCACCCCGTGCCACCATGGCAGCCACTACTCCAGGCTGGAAAATAGAGACCAATTCCTTTTTTCCACCCCCATCAGTGGCTCCGGCCAGGAGGGACAGAGCAACTGAGGCACACGAGCTCCAGGGAGATGCACTGGAAGCAGACAGAGCCTGGTCAAGGAACAGGCCACAGATTCCTACTGGAACAGCCAAAGCCGCCTGGAAAATGCCTCTGAGCCGGGTGATTTCACCAGGGGAGGTTGTTACAAAAGCTGCTGCTGCTGACCTGAGGTGTGCAAAGAGCTCACTGCAGTCTGTTAGCCTGGGCAGGAGAGATCCAGCCACGCACCACAGGCCATAGGGCCGGGAAATGCGGAAAATGAGAACAGATTCAGTGGGTTCTGCAGGGAAAAACCCTGCCTCGGCAAGCAGGAAATACATTTTAAGGCTAAATATGACCAAACTGCAGCCGGGAGCGGCCACGTCAGCCCCAAAGGACAGCAGCTCCTCAGACAATGCAGGAATCTCCCTGCAGAAGCCCAACTACATTTTTTTCCCCCTCTGGCCTCCATCTCTGCCACAGCTAAAACCCAGCGATCCAAGGGAACGCTATCCATCACCATTCCAATCCCAGGGCTTCCCACAGGCCAAGGGAGACCTCCAGACCAGCAGGGCTTACAAAGGCTTTTGTTTTGGCCAGTTCCGAGGAACATCTCCCAGTGCAAACCCTGCCCTGCAGTATTTGCAACCCAAATATTGCAGCACTGAGCTAATTTCGGGGAGCTGGCACACAGAACCGACTACTGGAGTAATCAGACCAAAGAAATGAAGGCGAGCTAAATTTAGGAGTAACTATGCAATGCAATATTAATGACGGATTGTTTCCCTTCTCAAAAGAATTTTTTTTAAAAAATTTTTTTTTTTTTTAAAGTTAAGCTGACAATGCTCCTTGCAAAATCCAGGCTCTGCATCCCCCCAGGGATGGATCCCAGAGTTTTCTGGGTACCAAGATGAGGTTCAACCCCCCCCCTTTACCAAGGAAAAGCCCCCACGAACCCCGGGGCGCATCCCCCGCCCGCAGCGACCCCCGGGGCGGGGGCAGCCCGGTCCCCGCGTCCCCAGCGCTGTCCCCGAGCGCTCCCGGGCAGGGCCGGCCGCGTTTCCCCGCAGTGCAGCGCGGAGCGCCCGCATCCCCCATCACTCACTTCCTCTTGTACTCGTCGCGCTCCCGCTTGACTTTGGCCAGCACGTTGTAGAGGGCGCGGATCTCGGGGGTGATGGTGTCGATCTGCACCCCGACGCCGTCCGGGTGCACCCAGGACACGCCGGGGCCCTGCACGGTCTCCAGGCCGCCGCCGCCGGTGCGCCGCACCTGGGTGTAGCTCCAGATGGTGCCGGGCAGGCGCCCGTAGTGCGGCGGCGACGGCAGCGCCCCGTGCCCGGGGCCCGGCGGCGGCAGCAGCGGCGGGGTGCCGCCGTCCGTCTGCACCGCCTGGTCCCGGGAGAAGGTCTTGTAGCGCAGCCGGCGGTCGCGCTCGCTCTGCTGGGCCGCCAGCTGCTTCTCCAGCAGCCGGTTCCGCCGCTCCAGCTCGTGCACCTTGGCCAGGAAGCAGCGGAACCGCACGTTCAGCCCCTTGAGCAGGTGGATGTTGGAGCCCAGGTCGTTCCGCAGCGCCGCCGTCACCGGCGGGCCCCCTCCGGCCGCCGCGGGGCCGCCGCCGCCGGGGCCCAGCGGGCAGGAGGAGGCGGCGGCGGCGGGGGAGAAGGCGCGGGCCATCTCCCCGAACAGCAGCGAGTTCATGGCGGCGGAGGGGGTGGCGATGGAGGGCCGGCGGCGATGGAGGGCCGGCGGTGATGGAGGGCCGGCGGTGCGGTGCGGGGCGGTGCGGAGCGGCGGTGCCGGTGCTGGCGGAGTCTCTGCGGCCGCCGCCGCGCCGCGCTCGGAGAGCTCTGAGGGCTCTGGGCGGGAGCGGCCCCGCCCCGCCCCAGCGCCAGGGCGGCGGCACCGCCCACACGCCAAACCACGCCCCTAATTCCATATAAAGACTCTTGTTTCCATAGCCACGCCCCTTATTTCCATATCTGCCTTCTCATTTCCATAGCCCCGCCTTCCATCGCCATAACAGACCTTATTCCATAGCCACGCCCCTCATTTCCATAACAATGCCCTCATTTGCATGGCCACGCCCCCGCGGTGCCGCAGCAGTGCCCGGTCCCTCCACGTGTCCCCAGCTCGGGTCCGGGGGGGGGGGGGGGGGGGGCGGTGATTTTTGGGGTCCGACGGCGTTCCAGACCCCGCAGGGTGTCCCCAGATTAACGGACGGTACACGGGGAACAGGCCCCTGGCCTTGCATCCCTGCTGTCGGCTCTGTGGGACGCCGCAGAATTATTAATCCCCTGCTAATTCCCTGCGGAGACAGGCTGGGAGCTTTGGGAATGTTCAGCCCGGAGAAGAGAAAGGGCTGTGGGGACATCACAGCGCCTTGCAGGGGCTGAAGGGGCTCCAGGGAAGCCATAGGAGGACTCTGCATCAGAAACTGGAGTGACAGGACAAATGGAGAAAATGGAGAAATTGATACAGATTGAAGGAGAGGAAATTTAGTTTGGATATTGGGCAGAAATTGTTCCCTGTGAGGCTGGGGAGGCCCTGGCACAGGATGCCCAGAGAAGCTGTGGGTGCCTCATCCCCGGCAGCGTTCAAAACCAGGCTGGATAAGGCCTTGACCAGCCTGGGGCAGTGGGAACTGTCCCTGTCCATGGCAGGGCTGGGACTGGATGATTTTTAGGGTCCATTCCAATCCCTCAACACTCCTTGATTCCATGATCAGGTCAGATCAGACTAAATTATAAGCCTCAGATTTCGTTATCCCAAAGCAGAGCCCTGCCTAAGTACTAAATAATGCTGATATTATAATAATTAAGTTATTAAATAAGCGTTTCCCAACTGTTGCTCCCGGACCTCTGGGGCGCTGGGCAATCAAAGGATATTGTTTAATTGAATGATGGGATCGCTGCATTGCTCTGCTGGGCATGGAATGATGCAAGGGAAGCACAGAAAACTCTCAGCAGGGCTGGTGTAAAGCTGTTTACTCAAACATAATTTCTGAAATAAAATCACGGGGCTTGCCAGGCAATGTTTATATTTATATTTATATAACTCCACTTGTTGAAACTCCAGCAGCACCTCCAGCCACGCTCAGCACCGAAACCAGGCCCCTTCAAAGGGCTCTGTTAATGTGTTACAAACCTGTGTTTTTCCAGCGCCTCCTGGAAAAAAAGGTAAATGCGCTGGGTGGAGGTGGTTCATTAAAAGGGTGACTCAAAGAAACACCTGAGAGATTGTGTCTCCCCAGCACAAAACCGCCTCAGCTGGGTTTGTGTTTGAGGTTACAGAACCCCCCGGGCCGGTGGGTGTCAGCAAACAGAGCCAGACCCCAACCCAAAACCCCTCAGCTCCCCGGGAAATGTTCCCGTGGCTTGTGCCACCTGCGGATCCACAGAACGGTTCAGGAAATGCAAGAATGGGCTGAAAGTGCCAACGCTGAGGGCATTCCCGGGGGCAGCAGCGGCCAGGAGTGGGTTTGTCCCGGATTTGGGCCATTCCAGGCTCCGAGCAGCCTGGGATGGTGCAAGGTGTCCCTGCCCAGGGCAGGGGTGGGATGGGATGAGCTTTAAGGTCCCTCCAACCCAAACCACGCTGTGATTTTATGGATTTCCCTGGTTTGGGGCTCCTGGCACCCTCCCTGGCAGCGCTGCAAGGAGCCAGCTGATCTCAGAGCCCTGCGGTCAACAGGTGGGAAAATCCTGCTGAATTTGATTTTTTTCCCTTGTGGAAGCAGGAAAACACCCGAGGGGAGGATGAACCAGACAAGGAAGGCTTTTGTACCTCCTCGTGATCCTGCAGCACCCCTGGGGCCACCAACGCCTCCTCCAAAGGTCATTAAATCTGATGAGTCCTTTCCCTGATGGGCTCCAGCCCTCCCTGTGGGGGCACCGCTGGGATCCCGCTCTGCTCTGCGAGTGAATCCCCCTCCATTAATCGCCGCAATTAATTAATCTGTGGCTGGGAGAGGTGGGAATCCCTTCTCCCGGAGGGCCCCGTGCCAGACCGGGGGCGTTCCAGCCGGGAATTCCTGCGGTTCCTGCCGAGGAGAGCCTGCCGATCGCAGATATCAATAATGGAGCTCCGCTCGGCCCTTTCCCGTCGGGACAGCACGGACAAGGACTGGGCAATGGGGACATTTCGGGGGGCAGGGACCCTCGGCAGCTCAGCCCCAGTGACCGCCCCGGCGATGCCGACAATAATCACAACGCGCTGGGGTGGATTTGCTCCTGGGTGCTTCACCCAAACTCAGCTTGGAGCAGGGAGTGAGGAGTCTGGGCCTTGCGTTTGGTTTTGCACGATTTTCCTGCTGTTTCGGCAGCGTCCTGTGCTCCAAACCCCAGTGACTGTTCCCAGGGCTGCTCTCTGCATCAGCTCAGATTTTCAATATTCATTTCCCGGGGGTCAGTTGTGTCCCTGGCAGCTCTGTTCGTCCAGCACTCATGGAAAGTTCCTTTTTCCTTGCTACAGTGACCCTTTTCCAGGCAAACCAACCCAAACCCATCCCAGCACTCCCACCCTGCGCTGTGAGCGCTGCTCCCTGGGCAGCAGCAAGGGGCTGCTTTGTGTCTTTGAACAAACCTCCCTCGAAAACAAACACCAACCCTTGGGTTTGACACCCACAAAACCCCAAAAGTGCCTCAGCGATCCCAGGCAGTCCTGCTGGGCTCAGATTTTCTCCCATCGCAGTGAGGTCACAATCCCACATCCCTCCCTGATCCCCTTCCTGATCCCTTGGAGATGGAGGAGGAGATGGAGATGGAGATGGAGATGATGAAGGAGGAGGGAAATGGAGGAGGGGGAAGGGAGAAGGGAGATGGAGACGGAGACAGAGATGGAGAAGGGAGAAGGGAGAAG
The DNA here is from genome assembly GCA_036785705.1 of Acanthornis magna. Classification (NCBI taxonomy): domain Eukaryota; kingdom Metazoa; phylum Chordata; class Aves; order Passeriformes; family Acanthizidae; genus Acanthornis; species Acanthornis magna. The sequence goes on from JAWUZG010000575.1 coordinate 28,234, forward strand.
GGAGAAGGGAGAAGGGAGAAGGGAGAAGGGAGATGGAGACGGAGACAGAGATGGAGAAGGGAGAAGGGAGAAGGGAGAAGGGAGAAGGGAGAAGGGAGAAGGGAGATGGAGATGGTGGAGGGAGATGGAGAAGGGAGATGGAGGAGGGAGATGGAGATGGAGGAAGGAGATGGATCCAGCCCGGATCCATGGGGATGGATCCCCCCGGGATCCGCAGGAACACGCGGCAGCTCCATCCCAGGCAGGTTGGGTGGTGGAACCGGGCTGGTGCTGCTGCCCGGGGCTCTCACCCTCCTGCCTGAGGCTGCTGGGCAAACCAGGCTGCCGGAACGGCCCAATCTTCCCCAGTCCCACCCCCAAAACCGCTGGGTTTTACCCCAGAGCCCCCCATGGCGCACGAGCAGCAGCAGGGCGGTGCTGTCACCTCATTTTTGGCCAGCAGAGCCTTTCCGGCCCCACCAGCGCCTCTTCTCCCGCGGCTGCTCCAGCCCCGGGGGCTTTTTGGGAAACGGGATCCGGGACAGACCCGTGCCCTGCACGGGCCCGCGGGAGGATGGGCAGGGTTTGGGGCCGGCCCCGGTGACTCCGGGGTGACTCAGAGCCTCGCGGGTGTCGCAGGGGCTGTGCCCGTCCCGGGGCGAGGGCCGCGCTCATCACCGGGGCCGCTCCCGGCCCGTTCCGGGAACCTTGCACGCTGCGGGAATTGTCACCTGCGGAGGAACAGAAAGTGTTTGCGAGGTTGGCTTCTGTCAGTGACGCGCGAGGGATGAGTTACAGCAGCGGCCGCTCCTCCCTGCGCCTTCACCGCCTTTAAAGGGGATTTTCCTCCCCAAAATGCGCTCTGTCTCCTCCCTGTCCCATCAGCTCGCGGGACAGAGGAGCTGCTGCTGAAACCCAGCGCCTCCTCCCACTGCAGCCACTAAAAATCCCATTTACCCACATTTGGGGGCTCTGGGCACCAAACCGCCCCAGCCGCAAAGAGCCGAGCGGCCCAAGAGCTGCAGGTGCCCTCAGCCCGGCAGCGGAGGATTTGGGGTGCGAGGGAAGGATCGAGCCCACACCCACCCGCCCCAGCCCATCCCCTCCATGGAGAGGAGTCAATATTTTGCAAGCACGAGCTCGGGTGCAGCCCCGAAATCGGCTGAGCTCAGGACGAGACAAAGATTCCGAGCGGAGCATCGGCGGTCGGGCCCCGCCGGGAGTTCCTCGCAGGCTGTGGCAACGCTCGCTGCCTCCTTAGGAACCAAACATTTTCATCCGCGTTACGCAGAGCGGCAGCAATGCGGCGATGGGCCCGGACAGGAGCCCGGGCGTGCCCCGGGAGGCGCGGGTGGCTCCGGGACCAGCTGGGGATGCTGCCCCGGGGGCTCTGGGCGTGCCTTGGGCAAGGCTTCCAGCCCAAAATGGTCATCCTGAAGGCAGCACGAGGACCCTGGCCTGATTCATTTCATTAACTGACGATGACTTTTAAAATAATGAATTCTTTCTTTCTCGTCGTTGCCCCAAACCTCGCTGGGTTGAGCGGCACCCAAAGCTCCGAGCACTGAGGAGGGCGAAGTTGAATTGGGATTTATTTTTGGTTCCCCATCCAAATTTCCTTTCCAGAAGCCATCAGCTGATTATTTTCCCTGCTTGCCCTGTGGGGTTTTTAGCCTGACAGGTCTTGCAGGACACAGGGAAAAGCTTCCCAGTGGGAGCTGTGACGGTGTTGTTTTCGGCTGGCGGGAATATGACGCAGGCACAGTTAAAAGGGTTTTACCTCTGTATTTTCATAGGATTTTAGGGGCACAGCTCTCTGCAGGTGCAACAGGCCAAGATGCACACCCCATATAATGTACATTCAATTTTATGGACCTCGCAAATTAGCATATCTACCTAAAATCCCCCCGTAAGAAACTTAATAAACGCAGTAATTATCTTCCTATTCTAATTACCTCACCCCCTAACGAGACTAGAGCCCAGTTCACAAAATAAGTTTCAGAGAAAGGCTCTGTCCAAGGCTGGAGCCTCGAGTTCTGAGGTAGTTTAGAGCTCTTGGCCTCCTGCTCTGAGTGTTTGGCCTTTTTGCTCTGCAAAACCCCAAACTGAGCTAAAAATCAAACTACAAGAATTAAAAGTGTGTGGGACTGAGGTACAAGGAGTGCGTGTAAAGGGCACAGGGAAAGGAAAAGGGTATAAAAATGCATAAAAGGGTATGAAATGTGTAGAAAGGGTATAAAAATGCGTAAAAGGGTATAAAAAGAGTATAAGATGTATAAAAAGAGCATGAAAATGCTATAAATATATATAAAAGGGTTTAAAATGTATAAAAAGGGTATAAAAGGGTATAAAAATGTATAAAAGGGTATTAAAGGGCATAAAAGTGTATTAAAAGGTATAAAAATGTATAGAAAGGGTAAAAAATTTATTAAAAGGATATTAAAAGGGTATAAAAGGGTATAAAAATGTATGAAAGGGTATACAAAAGAAGAGACAAAAAGCCACCAGGCACAGCGGGAGCTGTGATGGGAGCCTGGGTGCGCACGGGGACTGTGGGACTGGAGCCACTCGAGCCTCCCCTCCTCCCCAGCGGCGGGGACAGCCCCGGGGACACCACAGGGGACAGCTCAGGTGGGAAGGAGGGGAGGCACAAGTGGTGCCCCTCCTCAGCTCCCCTCCTTCCCCCAGGGACAGCCCTGGGGACAGCACAGGCGCAGCTCAGGTGTCCATGCTGAGCTCCGCAGCGCTCCGTGCCCATGTCCCAGCCCGGGCTGGTTCCGCGGGGGCGGCGCTGCGGTGGAGCTCCGCCGGCCTGGGCTGGGGAGCACCTTCAGCTCCTCACCCGCGGCACCGCGGAGGCACCGAAGCTGCTGAGAGCGGCGAAATGCGGAGCAGGGCCGGGGATGGGAAGGGCTCGGGAGATGCTGCGCCTGTGTCATCGCCTGGGAGCGAGCGCTGCCATCAAACGGGAGCGATGATCACAGGGCGCTCCGGGCTCACAGCGCCCCTGCTCGCTCATTAAATGGGATTAGAAACGGGAGAAGCTGCGGGGATGGAACCCCCGAGAAGGGCCCGCGGGGTCCCCTATAATCCTACAACTCCGTGATTCCATAATCCTGCAATTCCATGATTCCGTGATTCCATGAATCCATTCTATAATCCTACAGCTCCGTGATTCCATAATCGACATGATTCCAGCACCGACACTGGGGTGGGGTGGCCGCAGCGAGCCGGGACACCCCGAGATAAACCCCAAACCCACCGGGGCTGCTCGCGGGGCTCACCCGGGGCTGTCCCGGCTCCCGGCGCTGGCATTTGCCGCAGCCCTGGAGGATTTCAGCCCTTTCTTTCCCGTCCCGATCTCCCATCTCGGGCCGAGCACAGCGCTGACTCTGCCCCGGGCATGAGCTGAGGGTGGCTGAGGTCCTGCTGGCACAGCACCTGGGAAAGGACGAGCGGGACTGTGATTAATAACAGTAATTATTGGGTTATCATCGTTAGGGCACAGATCTCTCGCTCGGAGGCACTCGAGCCCAGCAGCTCTTTAATGACAGGGTGTCCCCGCCTGCCCTGCCCTCCTCTCCTGCCCCAAATTAAAACATTTCCTTTCTGCCTTCCCCAGCCCCTGCCGTGTGCCCGCGGCTGGGAGAGGTGGGAAAGGTGGGAAAGATGGGAGAGATGGGAAAGGTGGGAAAGATGGGAAAGATGGGAAAGGCGGGAAAGGTGGCAAAGATGAGAGAGGTGGGAGAGATGGGAGAGATGAAAAAGGTGGGAAAGATGGGGAAGATGGGAGAGATGGGGAAGATGGGAGAGATGGGGAAGATGGAAGAGATGAGGAAGATGGGAAAGAAGAAAAAGATGGGAAAGGTGGGAGAGATGAAAAATATGGGAAAGATGAAAAAGATGAAAAAGATGGGAAAGGTGGGAAAGATGTCAGACCCAACATCCCTTGCAGGAGCAGCCCAGACTAACCATGGTGTTCTTGATATTATTTTTTTTTTCCAGCTCAGCCTCTCTCCATATGTGAAAGCTGAACTTACACCACAAACCGTGTAATTTTTCCAATTTCTGTTTAATATTTGCCTTTTTTTGTATCACCCACCTTCCCCACTGTAGGGGAAGGGCTGTAGGGAAAGTGTTACCCTGCTGAGAAGTGGGTAAAAATTCAGTGGGGAAAAAATACAAATATTTCCCCTGTGGGGCAGGCAGGGTTCATTGCCACAGCTCCAAAAGCAGAGCTGGGCTCTCGAAGCATTCCAATCTCTCCCGCGGCTCCAGGGACATTGTGCATCTCCGGGGAGATCCAAACCCAGCCTTGGTTGGGCTCTCGCACAGCTCGGCTGTGATTCACCCACGCAGGGCTTGTGTTTCCCAAGGGAAGGGACCAGGCTGAGTCAGGCTCAGGAGTGCCAGTGCCACTCCTTTCCACGAGAAAAACTCTGATTTTTGGGGTGGGAAATCCACAGTGAGGAGCCTGATGCTCCCAGGGGGAAGGGAAAGGGCAGGAGAGATCTGCGGCACCCAAGTGTGCAAATTGGAGCAGGGATTGAGTCTGACTCCTCCTGGGCTCTGTGGGATGGGGGCGAAAATCCCTGTGGGATGGGAGAGAGGTCATAATTCCCACCCCAAACGTGGGGCCTGCAGCAGCAGAGCCTGGAGCAGGAACAGCGCCGGGCACGGGTGGATCCTGCTCTGGGAAAGCCTGAACAGGAAAATAAAATCCTTCCAGAGGCACTTCCAGAGCTCCTCACAGGCCCTAAAACCTCCCCATCCCATGGTGGTGCCTTTGGGGACAGGGCCCGGAGCCCCCAGCCTGCCTGGGGCTCAAACCCAGCATGAACTCTTCCCCTCCACACGTCCTTTGTGTTTTGATTTGACCCAAAACCTTCTCCTGCTGACACCTTCCCCTCTGGGAGGGGACTGCGATCCCTGCTGACCCCTGGGGCTGGTTCCTCCTCGATCAGGTGGGATCAATCCTGCCAAAAAACCCTGCAAATAGGGGTTTAATCATTAATTTTTCCCTCTTGGAAACGAGGCAGTGGCGGCTCCTGGTGGTTCGGGTGGTTGTCCCCAGCTTTTCCCAGCCCCTCGGTGTGCGGGGGGAACATCCCTGGAGTGATTTTGTGCTGAACGCACCCAAGCCCCTTCTGCAGCCCTCCTGGTGAGCTCAGGGCTGGATCCCTGGATCCCGCTGGATCCCCAGTTCCTCACACTAGGCTGTGAATCAGCCCCGCCTGCAGCATTTCCATCAGCAGAAAGCGGAGCTGTGCGGACGCTCCCCGGCTGGGGAGGCTGCAGAAGGCTCTGCCCAGGGTGAAGCACTCCCCGGCCGGGGGCAAAGCTGGGGAGGAGCTGAGGGGCTGCGGGCACCCCGAGGCTGCAGGGGAACAGCTCTGTTTCTGCCGGGACAGAGCCTGGGCAGGGCAGGGAGGCAGCCTGGTGCTCCCCAGCGTCCCCAGCCTCGCGTGAGGAGCTCAGCGCTCTCTGTCACACGAAGGGCAGGGGCAGCACACACCAGCCCTGGCTGTGAGAGCCTCCAGAGCCACAGCCACAGCCCCAGAGCTCCTGTGAGCCGCTCCTGCTGCCCCCAGGGTCAGGAGCTCCGGGAGGTCACTGACCCCAGAGGATTGGCACTGCCCAGGAGTGACCCCTGTGCCCAGCCTGGCATGGCACGGCCGCTGCTGCAGAGCTCTGTTAGCTCAACCAAGAGCTCCCGGGGCTCTCCCCGAGCTGTGCTTGCTCTCTGAAGTGGTTCCAGGATCGCTGCTAAGAGACCCAACCCCACCCCAGCCCCTCCTGCACCTCCCAGGGCCACACAGTGCCCCAAGCCACCCCCAGCCCTGTGGGACACCAATCCCAACCTCTCCGAGGCGTTTCCTGCTCAGTTCCCCTCAGCAGCAATTCCATCTGCCAGGGGTGACATCAGCCCCCATGGAGGTGAGAACAAAAACACTGCACCCTCACCCCACTGCTAATTGCCATCACTGACAGCAGGCACCGAACGGGCTGGCGAGTCATTTGGCCTCCGAAATTATTATTATCATTATCATTATTATTATTGTTATTATTATTATTATTATTAGTTCTGGGATGGGACTGTGCTAGGAAATTCAAGCTCAAACAGAGACAAGGAAGGCAGGGAAATATTATTATTATTATTATTATTATTATTATTATTATTACTATTTCTGGGATGGGACTATGCTAGGAAATCCAAGCTCAAACAGAGAGGAGGAAGCAGGGAAAGCTTTCTTGGAGTGCAGGCTCGGCAGGGGCCCTGGGTACAGCAGGGCTGGGCCGGGGGAGCAGCACGCACGGGGAGGAGAGGAGGGCACGGCTGGCTCAGGGCATGCAGGAGGGCAGGGGGACAGGGGGACAGGGGGACAGGGCTCTGGGGGTGTGCAGGGCTCCAGGACAGGCGCTGGACGTCCCCAGGGACACACAGGGACATGAGCAGCCCCATTTCCCTGGGAGGCCACCGAGGCTCAGCCTGCGCCGGGTCCAGCCTTGGGGAGGACAGCCAGGACAGAGCTGCCACCGCAGGGACAGGGACAGGAGCTCGGGGACAGGAAGGGGAGGAAATGTCCTTGCAGAGCACAGTTCCCTGAGGCTCCTGTCCCACCCAGACCCGGAGCTTTGCCTCCAGGGCTCCTTGCCTGGCCCCAGGGCTCACAGATCAGCAGAAAGAAATGGACAAAGAACTCAGCATTTCGGCTCCTGCCCGGTTCAAGCACCAGTCAAACCCAGCTTACCCATTTGTTCGGTTTATTTAACTTCAAAGAGGTGCACACTAAAGCATTTAAGATTTACTGGTTTGGATTCCTCTCTGTACAAGTTCTTTCAAACAGCTCGAATGCACAAGGCTTTACAGATAGAAGCGCTGAAACACAAGATAAAAACAAATCTAAATTCCAAATCACTCCATGAAGGAAAATTGTAGAAAATAAAAAACAAAAAAAAAAAAAAAAAAAAAAAAAAAAACCAAAACAAAAGAAAAAAAAAAGAAAAAAATCCAACAAAAAACTGCAGCACTCCTCGGGGAAGGGACAGACTGCACGAGGAGGGACACAGGGGGTGGAAGGCAAGCGATGGAGGCTCTGCCCAAAGCTTCTCCGTGCTGGCGGCTCAGGGGATGGAGTTCAGCAGATCCTTGAGGAAGCTGTCGGGATCGTTGATTTCTGACAAGAGTCCTTGGAACAGAAGAAGACAAGAGAAGGATCAGCCCCACGAGGCTGTGGGTCCTGCCCCCTCGGGCTCTGTGCTGGGCCATGTGTGAGGAGCTGACAGCTGCGCGGTTATTTTAGGGCTGGGCACAGCCCTGTGGGGTGCGTGTGCAGGAGGGACTGCAATGTGTACATTAAATCCATATGGAACCTGCTCCAGCCACATGGAGCCATAGCCAGCCCTGCTGCTGGGCTGGCCTGGGGCACAGATCTGGAGAGAGAAAGAATTCCCTGCACGATTTCAGCATCTCCTGACTCCTGCAGGTACCAAACCCTGCGGAGGAGCTCTGGCTGCACACAACCGCTGCCTCCCATCACATCAGACCCCCCAGAAGCCCTTCCAGCTGTGCTCCAGATGTTGAACAGGACCAGGTGGGAGGGATTTTCCCACCTGGGGCTGCTCAGGTGTGTCCCCTTGGGGACACCCCAGGCCTCTCTGCTCTCCCTGTCCCATCCCGAGCTGCAGCCGCGGCAGGAATGCTGCAGCCTCCCAGGCAGCCTATAAAAGGGCAGGCAAACACTCACCAGCCACATCCAAAAACTCGGAAAACGTTTCCACTGGCATGAATTCCTCCTGGAAGGTTTTCAGGGCCTTGTCTGCAGCCTCGTGGATTGGCATGTCGTTGTGGCGGATGAACTCGGCCAGAGAGAAGGACCAGCCTCCCTCTGTGTTACTGGTAGGCACCTTCTGGCAGGGGGAAAGGACACCAAATCAACCCCAAAAATAAATATTTAATTTAAAAAAATAAAGAGTTACTGGTGCCTCCTCCCATTGCTGCTGGAGCTCCATCCCTGCCTCTTGCGAACAATCAACAGAGAGAAAAATTCCCCAACTGCGACTTCATCATCTTTTTTTACACAAGGAAACTCCCCCCGAGTACTGAACCCTCTGTGGGAGCTGCAGGTTTCTTTCTGCCCCTCCTTCCTCACCCAACCATTCCCTGGCGCAGCTTGGAATGTCCTTCCTTCCCTGAACAATGAACGGGAAAAATAAGCAAATACACAATACAGGAGTGCTGCCAAGGGGAAAGGTCTCTCCATTCTGCAGCTGCGAGGGGTTCAGTGAGCATGGGCAGCCTCCTGTGGCCTTTCTGCTTTCACAAGGTGAAGGAGGAAAAGGAAGAAGGAAAAAATCCTTCCCTGTGAGGGTGGGCAGGCCCTGGCACAGGTGCCCAGAGAAGCTGTGGCTGCCCCTGGATCCCTGCACTGTCCCAGGCCAGGCTGGACAGGGCTTGGGGCACCCTGGGACAGTGGGAGGTGTCCCTGCCATGGCAGAGGTGGCACTGGATGAACTTTAAGGTCCCTTCCCACCCAAACCATCCTGAGATCCTGTGAAGTTTTGTTTCCAAGGATCTCGGAAAAATCAGCTTCAAACTTTGCCTTCTGTTTCAAACTCCTGTAATTGCTGTGGTGAGAAAGCAGCCAGAGCCGAGCTGGAGCTGCTGCAGAGGAATTCAGAGCTCTCCTTACCTTGAACATGTTGTAAATGAGATCTACGAGTGCCCAGAAGAGCAGCCCCGAGCGGTACGTGGCGTATTCCTTCACGGCCTTGTCCGCCAGTCTGCGAGAGGGAAATCAGGAGTTAATTAGTCCCTGCAGGAGCCTTTGATAAGCCACCTAACGAACACGGGGGGGGGCACAGAGAATGGCTCTGAGGGAGCTCTGCTGGGTGTTCTTGGGCACCGGAGGTTTCCCCTGGGAAGTGACTCTGCTCCAGCTGGGCAGGTTTGAAGGTTTGACACTAAAACCTAATTCCACAGGAGGGAAATGCACAGAGGGAGCACAGGGCTCACACTGCACAGGAAGGCAATGGCAGAGGAAAAAACAACGTCCAGCCCTTGTTTGGGTGTTCAGTGCTTGGGGAACAGCAGATTCCTGAGGGAACACCTGAATCCAGGTCTGCAAGGACGGGAAACAGATCTGTGCTTCTCACTCATCACAGCATTTCTGGACTCTGAGGAAAATATCCTGTCCTCGAAGAAATGGAGGAATTTCCATTTAATATCTGCTTGCTTATTCTCCTGCCAGGAAAGGACTTCTCCTGGAAATCCAGCACCTGGATTTGGAGATGAGGAATGCCCTAAAAGGAGCAGAGCTGTGCTGGGATGGCAGCAGCTCCCCAAGTTTGCAGGATTAATCACAAACAGGTTCTGGCAAGGTGGAACCTCCTGCCAGCAGCTCTAATGGGTTTGGAATTTTCCTGCCCTTGTTCCTCAGGTACATCTGCCCCATCATGTGCTGCTTCCTGCTCAGCACCTCAGAGCTTTGGAAAAACAAAAAGCTCTTTTTTATCCACTCAGGGCCAGCTCAGCTGCCGCAGGTCAGCAACACGACAGGGTTAAAACCGCAAACTGCCCCAGCTTGGGGTTTTTTCGGGGGGAATGGGACATTTTTCTGTTTTTATTAAAGGCTCCATTTGTGCGTGTGTGCCCTTAAAACAGACATCTCAGTAGGTGGCAGCCTGCTGGGGCAGCTCAGCTTAATTATTTAAAGGAAAACCAATTAGTAAAGGTGACTAAATTTCCACGGGATGAAGAGCAACTCAGAGCGAGGCTAATTCTGGCCTCCCAAACACTGCCAGACAGACTTTTCTTTTCATGTGAATGGGTTTGATCTAATTGGAGCTTGCTCCTTTAATTGAAAACCAAAGGCCCTTGTGGGTTGGGGCTGTAGTCACCTTCTGGAGCAGCTGTGTGTCACTGCCGGGAGGAATTCCAGCAGCTGGACAGGGACTGCCAGCACAGAGCCAGACAGGCCACGGGGGAAGCCTGGCCTCCCTCACCAGAGTTTGACAAAGGTCACAGTGGGGAGCAAAGGGAAAAAAATCAAAAGGATCTTTTCCTCCCAAATTCCAGATGAAAGCTGCACTGAGAAACACCCATGGGATTTTTTTAGCCACAATTCTTGGGTCGGTAACAACGAACGCTCGATTCAGTTCTTTGGAATCTGTAAATTATATTTACAGAAAAGGGCAAACCCGGAACTCGGATCCATTCAGGTAATTTCACTTTTGGGTTTAAACAGGAAGCGTTTCCAAAACAAGGGAGGTGCTGAGCATTTCTCCCCCCCAGTGGTACCATCACTCCCGGCAGAGCCAGAAGCCCTTTTGGGCTCGATTCTCCCCAAATCCGGCACTGTCTGGCCCAGCTGAGGATGGGCACCTCCCCACGGGACAGGGACGGGTGGGATTTACAATGAGGGAATGCAGAGCACTGCTGCACTCCCTGCCATTCACAGCACCACGAGGGGACCTGAGGTGACTCCTGCAGTGACTCTGTCCCTTTTCTGAGATGCTCAGGTGTCCCCAACCTTCACTGCGGTGCTCTCGGAGCGGAGCTGTTCCCTGCCTGCAGAATGCTGATTTTATTCCTCTGCATGCAGACTCTGCCCTGGTGTCAGAGCCAGTGGCTTCCTCTGCCTCAGCCGACAAATTCAGATATTGGCACTCAACTGCAGAGCGTTTCGCCACCCATCGCCCTCTTCCTGATTTTCCAGAGAATAAATAAGCACAGAGCTCGGAAATCAGAACTGCCACATTGCTATTTCTGAGAGGCTTTATCAGAGGGAGGCTCTGTGCTCTCTTGGTCTGCAGAGATTAAAGAAAGCCCTTGAATAAACCTTGACATAATTCCCAGCACTGTTTCCAAGCGTGTTCCCCTGAAATTCCAGAGCTTGGGTGCTTCAGCTGGAAGTTCCTGGCCCTGCCTGCTCCGAGATGTTTTTATCACACACTCACTCAGGGAAGGAGAAGAATCATTGAGTGAGGGTTTCAAAAGCACCAAACCCACAAAGTAACAAAGCTTCCTGAAGCATCTCCAGCCACTTGAATCTAAATGCAAGTTGTTGTTTTAAAAGCATTCCTGTCCTGACTTGGGAATTATTTATTCCATAAAGAAGTTCTGAAATACTGCTAGTATTTTCTGCAAGTAGCAACAAAGTGAAAAATTACTTCAAGATTCATGTAGGTACCCTTAAGTTCTTTCAGGGATTTTTAATTTTTTTTTTTAATTTATAAATTGAAAGACTGTTTTAATTTATTTGGCAGACACTGACACTCTGGATTTACTAGGCCTGTAAAAAGATTTTCACTGTTAGCTTAGATGTGCTGCTTAACTTTCCCAGGCTTCTGTCTGCATAGGTTACAAAAATTTTCATTTCTGATTTTGATAATTCATTTTCAAGTGATGTGGCAGTGTCAATAAAAAGCCAAAATTAAGTGCTTTTTATTGGAGTAGACATTTATCTGATACCATGTTTAACTAGTATCACTTTATTGATAATCTTTAACTTTTTACGTTTTTTTTTTTAATTTTTCAAAGGCTGTGTAGATGATATGGTATTGGCTGAAGAACATGGGTGCCTTGGTACTATGACGGTTTGTGAAATTGCTCTTCCGTGCTGTCTCAACCAGAGTATTTTATTCTTGTTGCATAGTATTCTGCATCTTTATTTTTTTAACACCCCTGGGCCTCCAGGGGCATTAAAAAAACCAAACAAAAAAGCAAAAAACAAAACAAAAAAATCCAAACAAAAAACCCCCCAATAATAATAAAATAATAAATAATACAATAAATAATGAAGTAATAAATCTGTCAGACCTGCCTTTCCCAGGGTTCAGGGGAAGGGGAAACAGGAGCCAGGGTGAGCTGAAGGATCAATAGAGGAGTTCCTTTCAGGGCTCTCTCCTTTTCCAAGAGCACCGTGCTGGGTTAGTGCAACCACAATGTAATGACTTTATCAAACACCTAATTAATGTCATCAGCATAAGAATGCCCTTTAAGGCGACTTAGAATAATAATGAATTGATTCCTAATTATGACAGCTATTTCAAATCATCCTTTCAGAAACTGGAATTCCCTTTCCCTCTCTGGAAATATGTGCCTTTGTCAGGCAGGCACAGCCACTTATTCTTGTGCTTCAAGTGCCTGACAGCTGCTATTGATTTTTTTTTTCTTTTTTTAAAGCAATGGCATTTGATTTCTATTTCTCTTTTCCTATTTGAGGGAGGCTGGAGCACTGAGCAAAAGGGCCCAGGAAGAGCTTCTTCAGGGAGGCAAAGAGGGAGTGAGGAGGGAAAGCATCATTTCCATGATCAGCTCATTGATCAGCTCATGGATCCCCTCCAGGAACACCTGCAATTAAAGCTCCTGCTCATCCCAGCCCTGGGCTGCAGCTGCATCACCTCTTGGCCTCCGAATTGATGTTTTTTAGAAATTCTGCTAATTTCCTCAAACCTGTGCTCAGCCCTGTGGGGTTGGGTTTTCGTGGATATTCTTCCAGAAGTGTCCCTGGAGCTCTGAGAAAGATCTGCTTTTCTCTTACCTCCTCTGCTAGAATGATCCCAAATTTTGTTTCTAGGCTGAAAAAGGCAACACAGCCCCCCAGGGCCACCCTGGGCTGGGGGGGTGGCCCTGCCCTGGCAGGGGTAGCACTGGGAGGCTTTAGGGTCCCCCCAGCCCAGCCCAGGCTGGGACTGTGCAGCTCTGGACACAGAGGGCAAAGGTTACTCACAGGGGTTAATACCTGGTGTAAACTACACACACCCCCAGGGGCTGCCAGGGGCTCTGCGACAGTGACATGAACAGGTGTGACAGTGTCATGAGTGGCTCTGTGACAGTGTGACACTGACACGAACAGGTGTGACAGTGTGACACTGACACTAACAGGCGTGGCAGTGTCACAAGTGGCTCTGTGACTTTCACTGTGGCTCTGTGACAGTGTGACAGTGACACAAGTGGCTCTGTGACTGTCACTGTGGCTCTGTGACAGTGACACAAACAGCTCTGTGACAATGTGATAGTGTGACACAAACAGCTCTGTGACTGTCACTGTGGCTCTGTGATAGTGACACAAGCTGTGACTGTGACACATGTGGCTCTGTGACAATGACACAAGTGGCTCTGTGATGGTGACACAAGCTGTGGCTGTGACACACGTGGCTCTGTGACAGTGACACGAGTGGCTCTGTGACAGTGACACAAGCTGTGACATGAGTGGCTCTGTGATGGTCACACAAGCTGTGACTGTGACACACATGGCTCTGTGACAGCGACACGAGCAGCTCTGTGATGTGACACAAGCAGTGACAGTGACACGAGTGGCTCTGTGATGGTGACACAAGCTGTGGCTGTGACACACGTGGCTCTGTGACAGTGACACGAGTGGCTCTGTGGCAGTGACACAAGCTGTGACATGAGTGGCTCTGTGATGGTCACACAAGCTGTGACTGTGACACACATGGCTCTGTGACAGCGACACGAGCAGCTCTGTGATGTGACACAAGCAGTGACAGTGACACAAGTGGCTCTGCGACAGTGACACAAGCTGTGACAGTGACAGTGACCCCTGTGGTTCAGTGACAGTGACACAAACTGTGCCAGTGACACAAGCTGTGACGGTGACCCCTGTGGCTCAGTGACAGTGACACAAACTGTGCCAGTGACACAAGCTGTGACGGTGACCCCTGTGGCTCAGTGACAGTGACACAAACTGTGCCAGTGACACAAGCTGTGACGGTGACCCCTGTGGCCCCATGCCAGCAGCAGGAGCGGCGCTGGCAGCCGTGCCCACCCGTGCCCAGCCCCGGGGAGGGCACTGACCTGCTGGCTCCCGCCGGTGCCACCACGCGCGCGTGGGAGGTGACGAGCAGGCGCCGCAGGATGTCCCCGCGGATGGCCCGCCACCGCTCCGGGGGACAGATGTGCAGGGCCAGCACGGTGTAGTAGTGGGGCCCGTCCACCTCGAAGGCGCTCTCCACCCACTTCTCGCGGGGCTGCTCCAGGAAGCTCTGCAGGTTCTTCTCCTCCCGCGACGTCGCTCGGGTCCTGCAACACACAAAGCTCAGAGGCTGCTCCGGCCCCAAGGGCTCAGCTGGGCCTGCCCACGAGCTCTGGGTGCAGTGTCTGTGCACTGGCACAGGAGACAGCTGGCTGCCACAGCTTTGCCCAAATTCATCCCTGCTTGAGGATTTGTGCCCAGTGGGCACCACCAGCTTTCCCAAATTCAGCACCTGCCCCCAAAGGGCACCACCAGCTTTTCCCAAATTCATCCCTGGCTGAGGATTTTCCCCCAACGGGCAACCATCAACTTTCCCCAAATTCATCCCTGCTTGAGGATTTGCCCCCAGTGGGCACCACCAGCTTTGTCCAAATTCATCCCTGCTTGAAGATCTGCTCCCTGTGGGCACCACCAGCTTTCCCAAATTCACCCCTGGCTGAGGGCTTGCTCCCAGGGAATCACACAAGCCCAGCACTCCCTTTCCTTGTGTGTGGCACTGGAGAGCTTTGCCAGGCACTGCCATTGCCCCAGTGGAAGACACCACCACTGTAGAGCTATTTTTCCCTTTTTTTGAGAAAAAAACAGAGCCAGGCCAGCCCGTGTGTGCCTTGGAGTGGCACCACCTCCCACGGGACACCACCCAGTGACTGCAGCAACCACAGCCACACCTGCATCGATTCAGACAATTCCTCCACTGCAAAAGCAACCCGTGGGAAGATACAAGCCAAATTCAAACCTAAAAGGTAAAAGTACTTCCTACAAGTTCATACATATATTTTGTCATTTTTCTCCTTTCCCCCAGAGCTCCATTCTCTCAGAAGTTGTGACATGCCAGAACTGACAGTGCACACAAACCCTATGTTGCAGTGACTTTAGGAAGTTGTATCACACTTCACCACATCTGTGGCTCTTCTGCCCCAGGAAGAGGCCACCAGCCAAGTCAGACCCTCGATTTTTAAGTGAGATAAACTCTCCCTATCAGGCACAAAGCAGCATCCCAGCAGATAAAGCTGTCAGAGTTGTGTGACCTTTTCATCAGCTACAAGATGCAGCTGGGAGCCAAGTAGTAGCTCTTTATTTTCTCCATTTAATATTAAAAATTCTGTCTGGGAAGCACAGAAGGCCTTTTTCCACGTCTGCCCAGCGGGTTCTGGGCTCTGTGGTGCCAACAGCAGCCTAACAAGATGAAACAAATAGTTCCATTTATTTGCCTCCCAAAAGACTGGGGAAACAATAGCACAGGGATCTGGAGATAGATATTAAAAACAAAAGAGAAATTGTATTACAGCCAAAACCTTGATTAGTTCCAGGCGGGAAAGTGAGAGGGATTTCACTGCACTGCATTTGGAGTGACCTTGGTGTGTATTTTAATATTTATACCCTCATCTAATTAGTATTACTTTCTAATATCTAACTACTCAAACAGAGGATATATCTGGGCCTCCCATTTCTGCATGATCAGAACCAGCTCATGCATTCCAAAGCATCTGGGTGCCTACGGATGTGGCCATGCAGCCTCAGCATAGTGCTGTTTATTGCTAAAAATAATAATGATAACCCAAAAAAATAATTTAAAATATCAGGAAAATTGGATGGAGCCGAACCCTCCTCCAGGAGAATTCCAGGATGTCAAATGTGGAAACAAAATTGTGTTATTTGGACACCGAATAAAATGATATCAGGGTTAAGTTTTCAACTAACAATTACTTCATCGCAGTGTCTCTTCTGCCTGCTCAGGAGAAAATTAAGCTGGCAGAGTTTCTTTAATGTAATAACCCTGTTGCTCACCCCAGAGGTAATAATTACATCTAGAATGGAAAGAGAAGCTAATTCCCAATTGCTTTTACTCAATAGGTTCCCTGTTATCCGGCATGTCCAGGCTTCACTCCCAACAATGTAAATCCTTAACAACCCACTTAAGACACACAATCCCGTCCCTCCTAAAACTCGGTGTGATTTCCCATCCTCCCCGCCCGTGCACCGAGCAGAGGGTTCCCGGGGCTGAGGGAGGGCGGTACTGACGTGTTGAGGACGTAGAGCACGGTGTGGATGATGTAGGGGATGAGGTGGATGTTGCTCTCCCGGCCGCCGCCGCCCGTGTCGATGCTGAACGACTGCTCCATGGCGAAGCGCAGGAAGAGCAGTTTGATGTCGTGCACGTTGAGCTGGTACGTGGGCTCCCTCTGCCCCGTGCACTCCTGGAGGTACGTGTTGTGTCTGCAAAACAGCAGGGAGCCTTCACAGAGCTGCTCCTCCTGATGCTGGTGGTTTTGGTCTTTTCTTTTTATACCCTTTTATGTATATTTTTATAGCCTTTCCCTCCCGCAGCACAGCCCCGGGTCTGAGCAGGGACTGCAGGAGCAGCTTGAAAGAGTGAACAGGAGACAAATGGGCAGCCCCTGCTACCTTGGAGTCACCTTCCCAAAGGGAGGCTCCCAGCTGGGATCCAATTCCATCTGCAGACACACAGCCACTCATCAATACTGTTTTCCCATGGCCAGGAGCTGCGATACAGCTCCCTGGCTGAAATGCTTCCAGGATGTTACCGCTCCTGATCGCACAGAATCCCAGCATGGTCTGGGCTGGAGGGACATTAGAGGGACATTCGATTATCCAGTGCCACCCCTGCCATGGGCAAGGACACCTTCCACTATCCCAGGGTGCTCAGAGCTCCACCCAACCTGGCCTTGGACATTTCCAGGGATGGGACATCAGTAACTTCTCTGGTCATCTTGTGCCAGTGCACAGCCCCTCACAAGGAAGGATTTCTTCCCAATATCTAATCCACACCTACAGCCTGTGAGGTTCAAAACTTCTAATGTGACATTCCAAACCCAGCACAACGTGAATCAGAATCCTGACAGCAGCAACTCCATCTGCTCCAGGTCGGTGCTCAAGTACCTCACTACCACCCAAAAGAATTCTGGAAATCTCCACTAGGGAAGAATCCACTGGTGTCAGAAGGTTTCCTTTGCACAGCAGGGGCTCACTGGGCCACAAATGAATCAACATTGCTCTTCAGGAGTGACTGGGGGCTAAGGAGGCACTGAAATTATTTACATGGAGCCAAGGAGCAAACAGACACCTGCACTCTTTTAGGGGATTCACTCTGAAATGGCTCCATTTTACCAAGACTCAGCTGCACCACCCCTGATGCCAAGATTGCAGAGGAGTGTGTGGCAAGGCTCTGACTCACCCAGATGCAACCAGCTGGGGAGAACCCGTCTGTACTCACCGTGCCAAGCACGTGGCAAAAGCAGACTCTGGCACGTGTGGCCCCCACACTGGCAGGAGCCCATTGCACTTGGTGTTGGCATTCTGCAGGGCTGCGCTCTCCCACTCCTCACGGCCCCGAGCGAGTCTGCACGGAGACAGAGCACACCAGGCAGGTCAGGGGTGTCCCAAAAGTGACAACTCCACAGCTTCTCTCAGTGCTGGACTTGGCAGAGTCCAGTATTAAAGCAGACCATGACAGAGAAGCCTGTGGCTGTGAAGTGATCAACAACAAAGCCACCCCACCCCGAGTTCCAGGGCGAGTGCCAGGACCCCAAATCCCCCAGAAAGGCCCTCAGCCCCACGCTGAGGGCAGCAGGTACCTCACAGCTGCCAGGTGACAGTCGTAGTGCACGATGTTGAAGTGGGACACGGTGCTGTAGCCCTGCTGCTTGCGGGGCTTGTTCTCAAACTCCTCGAGCGCCACGCGCTTGGTGAAGGTGTAGATCCCCAGCACCTTGGTGGGCTGCAAGGACACCACAGCTGCCTCAGAACCTGCTCAGCTCTGCCACAGCTCACATCTCCTGCTCCTTCCACACCACACTGAGGTTAACCTCTCCCAGGCCCAAGCTCAAACTTAAACTGATCCTGTGTTTTTCCAGCTTTCACTGCAGAAAACGCTTCCACTTCCCAAGCACCTCTGGAATTGCTGCGCTCAAGAACCAGCCCTGAGACTTCCTGATCTTCCAGTGCCAACACTTGTGCAGCCAGATATTGGCAAGTCCCCTTAGGAGGGCAGAGGGCTCTGAAAATGCATCTCCCTTCACCTGAACATGGATCTCCCTTCTCTCTTCGTCTGGAACTACCATCTCCCTTTGCGTGGAATTTGAATCTCCCATCCACCGTTACCTGGAACTTTTAACTCCCATTACCTGGAACTTTTAGCTCCCACTACCTGAATCTCCCATCCACCATTACCTGGAACTTTTAGCTCTCACTACCTGAATCTCCCATCCACTATCACCTGGAACTTCTAGCTCCCACTACCTGAATCTCCCTTCCACCATCACCTGGAATTTCTGGCTCCCCTTACCTGGAACTTGTATCCCTCCCGGCAGATGCAGCAGGTCAGTCCTGGTTCCTCTATCAGCTCCTCCATCTGTTTAAGCAGCGCAGTCTTGGTCACCACCTGGCCCTTCTCATTTGTCTGGAAGAGAGAAAAGCGCAGGCAGGTTAAAAAGAATGACAAACCACACCATGCCCATCCCATTTCCCAGCAGCCTTGTTCCCTCTCCCAGCAGCACCAAGCAGGCTGAGGGCTGGAACTCTGCAATATCCCTCAATAAATCATTTTACACAATTCCTGCTGCGGCAGTTGGAACAAGGAGGAGGAAAAGTCCCTGGAGGAGCAGAACACACAGCCATTACCGTCATGCCCAGAGTGCCCAGGGCCTTCTGCCTCATGGCCATGGCCATCCTCTTCTTCTCAGCGCGCGTCTCCTTCCGCGCGGCGTCGATCTTCTTGTTCACCTCGGGGTGCTCCCTCAGTGCCTCCAGGAGGTTCTCGGCCAGCGTCCCAATGCCTTCGTCACTCGACACCTGCTCCAGTTTGTGCAGGTTGGTGATGGAGTCTGTTCCTATTAGCACCTGGCAGGGATGGGAACACAGTGCCCTGGTCAGGAAAAGGGGGCTCAGGACAGTGACTGTCCCCTCGAAGCCCAGGGGACAGCTAGGCAGCAGCACTGAGCTGCAGCAAGTGTCTTCCTTCCCTTTTTAGTGCTCCTAGGCCCTACAACTGTGTGTAAGACTGGGGCAATTCGCCTCTCTACTGGCCATTACCAAGAGCTCTGACAGGGATGACGGATAAAACATGTATTTTGTGATAAGATATTGTACTGATGCCTTCTAACATCAACAATCACGCCCTGAGGAGCTTATCAATAATTACCTTCTCTTAACATTGCTGTGCCAATCTCACACCACACAGCAGGAGGAAGTATTGAAGTCAGAATCTCTGACTGAAGCTGCCCAACAGAGGCTCAAGGCATCAAGACAAAGTCATGTTCCCAATCTTGTCGTGTGGCACACAAAACTCAGATGCTCTGCAAAGGCAGACCTTGCCCAGGGAACACCTGGACAGCTCCCACACCTATGCCTACTTTGAGATTCCCAACAGGCTTCCACATTCTCATAACAGCTAAGTTCAGGAGAACTGGATTTTCTCTCTGCTTCATCCCCCTAAGAGAATTCCCTTCAGACTAGAACCGACATGTTCTGGCAGAGAAAAGCTGTGAGCAAAACTGTTCCAACTGTGGCGAGGATGACAAAACCCCACAAAAATCAGTGTAGAACCAACTATTAGAGGAATTAACCCTCAGTTACAGCCCCAAAAGCAGAGTGACAATGCAAGGCCACCGCCTCCTGAGCCTGACCTGTGTTGCAGGGTGCTGCGTCGCAAGGCCTCGGAGCAGACGCAGGATAAAAGGAAGCGCAGGGCGAGATAAGAACTTCTTCCATATGTCTGCATCCAAACTGCATGGGGAACAAGAGGCAGCAGCTGAAGAGCATCTCCCAGCCAGCAGCAGAGCTCCCTCCCCCATGTCCCCCCCAGCTCATTAATGAAGGGACAGTCACACTCCTACTTGCATGCTGTGCACAGCCACGGTGTCAACTCAGCCTGGGGATTTCTGAGCAGGAGTTGGACACCACCAGCAAAAACTCTGTTGCTGTGCAACAGGAGGGAGCAGGCAGGAAACACAAGGATTGTGATATCCAAGGAATCAGCTCGGATGGGTTATCAGCTGGGCAGGCTTTTAGCTCATCCCTACAGGTGCACTGCCTCCCCACAGCTCTGAATGCTCCTGAATGCAGAGTTCATGGATCTCTTGGCAGATTGTGGGGATGGAATGAGAGGAGGATGTCCAGGACAGCCACACACATTAACCACACACATTAAATAGTGACTCTTACTTCTTTGCACTGGGAATGTGCTTTTTCATGTAATCCAGGGCGTTCTGTGTGATTCCCTTCTGCAGGATGAGATCTTTTAGCTGATGGCCGTTGCTGTTGTTCTTTATTCCTGCTGCTATTTTACAGAAGCAATCTAGGAAAACTTTATCATCTCCACTGTGCTCCTCATCATACCTGAGCAAAGAGAAGAAATGCCTGTCATTCTCATTTACATTTTCACTGATGAATGATGTGTCTGTCCCAGCTCAGAGATTCAGAAAAGCTACTCAGACCCCTGCCACCTCAAAATACTCTCTAAAGACCTATTTCTTGAGCTAGAGCTCACACATTTCTTTCACAAATGGCTTAAAAGTGAAACAGGAAATGAAGCTGAAGCTTTTCATTACACTGGAGTGAGCACCGATGAGGAAACAAAGGCAGAGAAGTGTGAGTACAACTAACTTGAGGTGCTTTCAGCTGTGCCAACATACTTATCAAAGTTACAGTAGGGCTTGAATCGATCCACCAGGATCTGCATCTTCTCCATCTCGCCGAAGGACAGGTAGGGGATGATGCGCAGCAGCCCCTGCAGCACGCTCAGGTTGGAGCGCACGAAGGTGCTGTTGATCTGGTCCAGCAGCATCACCAGCTGGTCCTTGTCCCCCGTCAGGAGGAGGTTGCCCTGGGAAGGAAGAAGAGCAGGATTTATGTTCAGGAATAAATCTACAAGAAAATCCTTGCTGTGGTAGCTGGTGGACTGCTGCAGTTGTGGAGGGTTACAGGTCTAAGCCTGATAAATATAAACCCGGCCTCGTTCCCAAAGCTCTTGTGGAACGGCTGTACCAACCCCTCCAGATGACACCTGACTTATTCCACCTACTGTTAGAGCATTTCCCAGTCAAAAGTCTAATAATTCCAGTCCAAATCACAACAGATTCCTATCCACCCACAGCTTCAAGAGATGAGTGAGAAACTCATCTTGTTCTCAGTCTGGTTGAGATACAGTTTTATTCTCAATTAACTGGAAAATCAATCATGTTTTCAACACGTACAAAAACACTCCAAAGAACAAGGCCAAGTTGTGTCTTTTCTTGTCTCTCCCTGGCCTGTGGCCCAAAGCAGGAAGGAAAGGATCCAAGCAGTGCCTAACAACCCTCCCCCAACTGTGCAAGACTCATCCTAACGAAGCCTCGCAGTGCTTTTGGTTCAGGGCCCTCCTCAAGGCCTGCTAGGACCTGCCAGCAGTGGAACAAGGGTCAGACTCGCAGCTCAGCATCCCTGGGAGCAGGGAGCTGCAAGCCTTGCATCCCAAGCAACATTCCCACGTGTCCCGGGCACTCACCTTGTCCTCGCTCAGAGGTTCCGCGTTGGACTCATCCAGAATGATCTCCATGATGCTGAGCACCTGCTCGGCCACAGCTGCTCCCCCGCTGTCCTTGCTCTCCTGCTCAGCCACCAGAGCCTGCAAGAGATGGGAACATAACTGGGTTAACTGGGAGCGGGCACTGATTTAACTGGGAGCGGGCACTCGTTTAATTGGGAGCAGGCACTGGTTTAACTGGAGCAGCCACTGGTTGAAGGTGGGAGTGGGCACTGAACACCTGCAGGCACTGGTTTAGCTGGGAGCAGGCACTGGTTTAACTGGGAGCAGGCACTGGTTTAACTGGGAGCAGGCACTGAACACCAGCAGGCACTGGTTTAGCTGGGAGCAGGCACTGGTTTAACTGGGAGCAGGCACTAAACACCAGCAGGCACTGGTTTAACTGGGAGCAGGCACCGGTTTAACTGGGAGCGGGCACTGAACAACAGCAGGCACTGGTTTAACTGGGAGCAGGCACTGTTTTAACTGGGAGCTGGCACTGAACACCAGCAGGCACTGGTTTAACTGGGAGCAGGCACTGGTTTAACTGGGAGCAGGCACTGGTTTAACTGGGAGCAGGCACTGAACACCAGCTGGTTTAACTGCCCCACACACTTCCCCCCATACTCCATAAGGAATACCCAAAGGATAATTTGCAGTGCCTGCACAGAGACATTTCCCATCTCTCAGAGCTGTCACAAGGCAGCAGGGCAGTCAGAAGCAGCTTAAATTCATTGGAATCCATGGAAAAAACACTTCTGGATGTGCAGGCTGTCCTTACCAAGTTCAGAGTTCCCAGCATGACATTCAAGGTGTTCATCTCTGGCTTGACCAGCTGCTGACGATTTATTTTCACCTTCACACAGTAACTGAAGAGTTTTAACAGCACCTACAAAACACAGGGAGGAATTCTCCATGCTACCTTCACAATAAAGGGGTGGATTTTGCTGAAACTAAAAGCACCCAGTAATTTCCAGATTTCTGGGGTACACTACATGTCAGGTTTTTACAGAAATATAAATCTTAGCACAGCTTTGGTTTTCAGGTAAAGCCAAGGCAGAAATCACTCCAGCAAGACAGGATTTATTCTCACCAACCCCTCAGCTTCTACACACTTGAGGTTTTGTAAGGAATTGTTAACCAAGAGCAATGGGAGAGGGAGAGAACTCCAGCTCACGGGAGATTGCCCAAACCTCACGGCTGTCTGTGGCAGTTTCCACCCCATAACTCCTGAGCCCGGAACCAAAGGGACACTCACGGTTAGGAGGTGCCGGCCCTGCTTGAAGTCCTTGATGCCAGTCAGTCTGTTGAGCATGCACTCCAGGCCTCCACACGGGGCCATTACCCCTGCCATCTTATACACCTCCTCCTCATCTTCCTCCTCATCTGCAGGACAGACACAGCTGGTGAGGACAAGAGCAGCCACAGCGGGACACGCTCGTGCAGGGAAAGCAGAAATGGAGAGTAGAGCAGCACACATTTAGCAGCAATTCAAGTCACTTCAGTTGTACTGAATTTGAAAAGAATTAAGAGCAGGAATATGAAGAAGGGCTGGGCAGAATGGTCTCTGTGCCATGCAAGTGCTCACATCTAAAGCACAGCTTTAAAGCGCTGCTAAAATCCTCCTTCACTCGAGGTGAAGCAGGTAAATGCAGCAAAAGCAACGTCAATCAACTTTAAGCTCACTGCTGTGAGGATAATAATGTCATTGCTCTGCAGCAAACCTCAGATTTCAAATCTAATCCCAGCTTTCAGCAGACAAATGCATTACCAGTGGTGGAGTCGAGGGACTCGATGAATTCCTCCGTTGCATCTCCCAGTAACCCCCGCATGCGGTAAATGATCCTCATGGGCTCCCCCTGCAAGAGCAGAGCTGGCTATTAATTGTGTCTCTGGGCACTTGTGTGCAAACCTGGTTCTGGTTTCAGAGTGTTCAGACACCCCAGCCCCAGCTCTCCCTCATCTGTCTCACCCCAGGATGGTAACACAGTGAAATCTTTCACTCCCTCATTCTCCCCTTCCTGAGATGAATTAAAAACAACAGCAGAGACACCTGCAAAAACATCAATAACTCATCCCTTGGTCTGTCCAGCGTTTCCTGGCATTGCCAATTCATTGACAGACTGGTAATAAACACTCTCTTCCTCCTTGCAGCTCCTCCAGGTTTCCTCTAGCACCAGTGAAAGATTTAGCCAAGGAAAATGGGTTCATCTGCAGAGGAACACCTGCTTTCCATGGCAACCTTTCCTCTGAGAGTATGGCACAGCATACCTGAGAAATGCAGGAAATGAAGCAGGACAGGCTAATTGGATGCATGCTTTCAAACAGATAAAATCTGCAGTGATGGCAAATGGAAGAGGAGTAAAAGGCAATTTAATGAGCTTTCAGTGAGATGGTACATCACTAAAATGATACAGCCAAAAAAAGCTGTGCTTTTACCCTGAGAAAGGGACAGTTTTCCAGATGCATTTCCAGCTGGAAATACTGACAGCATATCACGAAAACTTTCCATTTTTAATCCATAGGTCTGAATAAAAAGCAGAAAAGAAAAATCCCAGATTTGGGAGCAGGAGACCTTGCAAGAGAAAACCTGTCAGGGATCGCGCTAAGCCTAATGTGGAATAAGCAGTGCTTAATGTCACAGCAAATACATAAGCACAGGGAAAGCCCCGGGGGGAAGATCTGCTCAAAGGCCACGCTGGCGACCAGCAATTAACACCACAGGGGCCCTGGTAAAACGGCAGATGAACAAAAAAAGCCACTGAGAGACAAGGGAAACAAAAAGGGGCCTGAGGTTGCGTTTCTTGTGCGCCTGTCGCTCCCAGGGAATGGGAGCTGCGGCTCCGGGAGGTGCTCACAAAGGAAGACAGATGAAAGCTGTTCATCCACAGGAATGCTGAGCAAACTCTGCCTTTCTCCAGCAGAGCTGCTCCCGGGAGAGCTGCACGGCAGCTCCAGCCTGGCATCCCACGGGAATAGCTCCTGTCTGCTCCTGGGGGCAGCATAGGGATCGTTTCCACCAGAGACCGGATCAGAATTCAAATCAGAATTCAGAGATTAAGGACAGCACCTCACTTCCCTTTCCAAGTTGATATCTTGCTAAAAAATGATCACTGTCACAAGCTATGGGCTTGATTTTGCAGTACTGAAGGCTTTGTTACTGAAATAAAACCTAATGAGACCCATTTTGTCATCATTCACTGCTAACAGGCACTTTGTTTGAATTCTTCCCCACAAATGGTTTCAGGAAACTGAGGTTTCAAAGGTGATTTGAGGCCAGGAGGAAATGAGGAGTGACCAACAAATGTCGGGCAGATCAGTCTTTTTTTATGATCTCAAGTGCCTCTAAAATATATTTGTCGTGGGCAAGATTGAGCCTGATGGTCGCAGTGGGAGTTTATTTTAGTGGCTATAAGGAAAGAAAAGGAAGAGCTTGGTCTGGACCACATCCACCTTTGGAATAAGCTTAGTATGACATGGTGGACTGGCCCTTAAGACCGTAGGGTCCATTTTTTCACATGAAAAACACAACACACACTACTGGGAGCAAACGGGGAGGATGGATCTGTCAGGTGCTTGAGATCCTGACAAGAAACATGAGAGCGGAAGTGCAAATATGGAGAAGCATTGGATGTTCTGTGCATAAATAACTCAGGTTGGTCCCCGAAGCACAGAGTGATGGAGCAATCTGGTGTGCCTGCGTGTGCAGATGGAGTGTGAAATGTGCTCTGAAAGCAGTGACAGAGCTCAGCTCTCTCCCCAGGGGAACCCAGGGCAGTTTGTTCCTCGGAAGAGTCCCACGTGACACAGGACACAGCTCACCTGGGGCAGGGCTCTGCCATCGCTCACGTTGCAGGGCTGTGCACAATCTGTCCTGACAGAGCACCACGAGGTGCTGAGCAGTTACACCCAATAAATCATGTGCCAGGAAATAAATCCTGACTCGTGTGATTTTGATTTTTCCCCATTTTTTCTGTGGGTATGAAGGACAGGTGCTCTGTGCTGTTAACACGTACAAAGGTAACACACACCTCGTTTGTGGGACACCACACCTTCTTGTAGACCTCAGCCACAGGCAGATCCAGACTGATGATCTTGTTGTTCACCAAAAGCTGAAAGGGAGAGAAGAACAAGTCAAGAACAAGCTCAGGTTGTTGCATCACCACCCCAGCAATCACCAGCTGCCCAAAAGCAGCATCCCACAGGTCTGTGCAAGAAATCTCCACCTCAGGAAATTCTCACCTCCATGCCACTGTCATCCTCCAGCAGAGCCACCAGGTCACAGTCTTGGCAGATCTTGTTCTTGATGTCCCTCATGAGAGGCCCGATGCCAGGCTCATTACTGCTGTAGGGATTCCCTGGCATCCTGCCCTGCAGGAAGTCTTCCTGCTGGGGATCTTTCTCCAGAGTGACAAAGAACTCAGTGACTTCATTCTCCTCCTAAAGAACAGCAGAGAGACATAGTGAGTAAGTTTTTCCCCAACCACGCTCCCATTCCCATGTTTTTATGGCAGGATGTCCCTAAACTGTTCCCCATGGGTGCATCTGCTCTGCATGCCACACTCAGAGGATCTCCAGGATCATTTAGTAACCAAATTCCTCAGGGAATTTGAACAGTGATCCCTCAAATGGGATACACTGGGTTACAGTGGCTAATGGTAAATCATGATTGCAGAGACTGTTGTTCCTGGAAAAAGGAACCAGATCTAGGGTTGCCTCAGGTCGTCGGTGGATTCTCCCCCTCTATCATGAGATCCCACCTGGAGCACTGCACACAGTTCTGGTGACCCTCAAAAAAAAAAAAAAAAAAAAAAAAAAAAAAAAAAAAAAAAGGACATGAAAGTGTTGGAGCAAGTCCAGAGGAGGCCATGGAGCTGATCAGGGGACTGGAGCTCCTCCCCTATGGAGCCAGGCTGGGAGAGATGGGAATGCTCAGCCTGGAGAAGAGAAGGTTATGTGGAGACCTCAGAGCACCTGCCAGGGTCTGAAGGGGCTCCAGGGAAGCCAGAGAGGGAACGGTCATCGGGAACTGGAGTGACAGGACAAGGGGGAATGGGTTCAAACTGAAAGAGGGGAAAGCTGGGTCAGATATTGGGAAGGAATTGCTCCCTGTGAGGGTGGAGGTTGCCCAGAGAAGCTGTGGCTGCCCCTGGATCCCTGGCAGTGCCCCAGGCCAGGCTGGACAGGGCCTGGCACAGTGGAAGGTGTCCCTGCCATGGCAGGGGTGGCACTGGCCAATCTTTAAGGCCCTCCCCACCCAAGGCACTGCCTGGCTCTGCTCCAGCAGTGCTGCAGCCCTGCCCAGCACAGCACTCACAGGGTAGATGATGCTGCAGAGCCTCTCGAAGATGAACACTGGGGTCCTGTAGTCATCGAGGCTGTAGCGCTTGGCAGTCTCTATGCACACGGCCATGAACGCTTTGGTCTCAGACTCTGTGCCTGCCAAGGAAAGGAAACATCAAAATGGACCAGGAGTCAATTTTATAGATTCCACTTTAACTCAGCACACGCAATAAATCCTTCTGCAGTCAGCCCCACACTTTGGTGCCCTCTCCTTTTGCGAATCCACTCTGGGAAAGATGAAAAGGTATTTATTGGTAGGGTTACTAAGAAAGCCTTTGTGTGGCTGGGCTGCAGTAAAACAGTCCCATAAAGAGGAGAAGGCTGAGATATCTGGGAAGTAAGAGGTGGCTACGAGTGCCATTCAACTTTTCCGTGCCAAAAGGAATATTGGAAGCCATAAAACCGCCTAACTGTAGCAGTCATTTAGAAAAGCTCTTCGTGTGGCTGTAACAATCTGCTTTTCCATCTCAGTCGATCCAAAGGCTGGATTTATGGAACAGAGGTGGTTTTACCTGTTGTCATGTCCTCCAGCATCTCCAGCAGCATGTCCTGGGTCTCATCAATCAGCTTTGTCCTCTGCACCACCAGCTTCCTCAGGCACAGGTACCCGTTGAGCACCGTGCCCACCAGCCGGCTCTTGAAGTGCCTTTTGATGGACTCCACCTCCACAAAGGAGGAGAGAAGACCTGGAATGCCACAAAAATTCAGGAGGAGGGAGAGAATTTGATTTCTAAATTTCATAGCAGCAAAGAGGGCACAATATCATTAAAATGGCTTGTTCCAACTGCTGTTAGTCTGTGGTTTAAAGTTCACTCCTCTGAACGGAGTGGTTGGAGAAAAAACCTTGGCCTGTCTTGTAAACTGTAACATATGGAAGAATAGTTTGGGAATGAGGAAAGGGCCTAAGGAGTTTCCTAAGTGCTTGATACAGAATTCTGCACTCTTTGGCATTTTTCTGTCGCAAGCAACTCTTGCAAGCAAGCAGATTGCTGCCCTTGTAATACTTCTAATACCTCTGATGATGTGACAGAATTTATCAGTGACATCACCAAACTGGTCACTCCTACAATAAAACAAAGAATCAGCAAGGAAGAATCATGGATTCTTTCCCATGACACATTGATCAACATGCTGCTTCTTGCAAGAAGCAAAGCTTTATGAATTCACCCACTAATGTCAGAAGAATGCAAAAGAGGATACAAAAAACAATGACCTAGTTCATGAGGTATTTCAATTTCCAACAATTTTTTGAAAAAAGGTATACACCCTAGAAGATGAAAAAAAGCTGCCATAGAATAGGGAGGTAGGAACAACAAGTAGGAATAAAGGAGCAGTGTTTACAATGGTGCCAGGGGCTGTGCTATGTAATAAAGCGAAATGATGAAGTCTGCCTGGTACGTCACCACAGTTCAGCTAAAACTCTCACTGACCACAAAAAAATATGGAAAAATCCATTTAGAGATTAGGTGCTAAATCAATGGCAAAGATCCAGTGCTGGCAATGGCCACATAACTGAATGAGATCTGTCTGAAATTCTGCAGAACAATGATCACCCCAGCTCTAACCCTGCTGCAGGACCACTGAATACCTGTGAGACTCTTCAGGGCATATCCCTGCTGCAAATCAGTGCTGAGTGTGGCTTCCTCCAAGGCGAGTAAACGAGCTATTTCCTGGAAATAATTAACAAGCCTGTTAGGCCAAGACCCTGCAATGCCAATAATGATTGAAGAGGCTAACCCAGGGTGCAAAGAACAGTGCAGAAACTGAGCCAGGCACAGAGAAAGCACAACTGCAACAGCAGGGAGGGAAGGGGGAGAGAGAGGAAAACTGCCCCAAATATCCCCCTCATTTTCTCCCTGCACCTTCCTGCCACCACTGCTGGGCTCTAGTGGCCCTCCACGAGGACTCAAGGCCACCACGGATGTGGAGAGTGTCACTTGGCTCTTTGGAGTGCACCAGGGATCCCCACAGGAAACTGCCATCACTCTGAACCCTGCACACTCTGTGTGCTGCTTCTCCAGCAGACAAATTCCCACTCCAGCAATGGCAGTGCCCCCAATCCTTCCCTGGCCCTAAGGGCTCTCCGAGTCCACTCTGGGAGCTGGACAACAGCTCCCAGCTGTGCCCTGGTGCCAAGGCAGTGCAACAATATTTATACCCCCAGAGCACTTAACTGAAGTGCTGAGGAACTCTCCAGCTGAGGCTGAAAGCCCCATGGCTCCCTCTGTTCAGAGGTGACAGTGCTAAAGTGTGAACTCCAGAACTCCGGCAGGGTCAGCGACAGGGCACTGAACAAAGGGATGGGATTTCAAAGGGAAAGAAGCCAAACTCACAGGTCATTTCCTGCACACAGCCCCATACCTTAGTGATGAGGCTGCCAATATAGGGCAGAACCCCTCTGGCTGCCAGGTAGACCTTCCAGTGGGCAGGTTTGATGAGCTTCTGATATAGGGCCAGGTACTCAGCAGCACACTCACCAGCGATGCTCAGCTCATCCAGGTAGCTGGGAAAGAGAAACAAAAGCTGACAACCCCTTCACTACAACAAAAGGCATTAAGGACACCGTGGAAAGAAAGAAAAAGCCTCCAGAAACCCATCCTCCCTGTTGCCCTTGCTAACAGCATCACTGATATCCATTACTTGCTGGCTAAATTGGTATTTGTCCCAAAAAGGAGCTGACTGTGCTATTAGCACGAGCTGGGGTAAGTTATGTCACAGGAGTTGGAAGAGAGTTCACCCTATTATTTTGCTGTTGAAGAGGCAGGGGCAGTGCTGACCACACAGCTGAACACCACATCCTTAGCTCTGGAAAAAGTACAGCCTGCACCAGCTCATTGCCAGGCAGCAAACCCCAAGTCTCCCTAAATCTATACCCTCCCAGCTAATTAAGTTAAAAAATCCAGCTCAGAAAGACCTGTGAACTGGAGGTACACAAGGGAGAGGTTTGAGAAAAGCTGGAAGAAGGGAGAGATTCTGATGGGAATTGAAACAAAAGAATCATGGAGCTGCCAGGTGCGGCAGTACAGGAATACCTGGTGAGGAGATCGAGGACCTGCTGCTTCCTGCTGGGGATGGTGGCCAGGGCCTCCACGATGGTGCAAGCAGCCTGCCTGGCAGCCTGGGTGGCAGGAGTGAACAGCACCTGGGCAGGGGCAGGAACAGCCAGGTCAGAGGGATGGGCATCCCAAAAAGGCACAATGCTGGGGCTGAAGGGTGACCCTGGGCAGTGTTTTCTCGTTCCCCAAACACTCGATTCTGAGACAATTCCTGCTTTGCTCAGCACCAAAGTGTCTCAGCAGTGCATAGGGTGGGTGAGTTGCTAATCCACATGCACAGGCGAAGAAGCAAAGCTTTGGTCCAGGACCCTCATTAGGCAGGGAGGGGGACCATGGCAGTCAAAGGTTCAGAGTTTAGGAATACACACAGACTCCCAGATAATGTTTGATGCAGCATTTCTAAGGGAACAAAGCTGCCAACCTGACTTGGAATTCGAGGCAGTGAATGTCCCAGCCTTCCCAAACACTCCTGCACATGACCTGCAGCAAACCCCCCACACTCTGACCGAACTCTGCTCCAGGGCTCTCCCACCTTTACCTGTCGCAGCCAATTGTTGTGTCCCAGCTTGAGATCCAAAGGACACGTTCTCTTGCCACGGCGACTCATGAACTGCTTCCATTTCCAGACATATTTTTCTGACAAGTAGAGCTGGTGAAGTTCAGCTTTGCTGGGAGTTTTCCCGTTGGCGTCTGTACCTGAAATGTTGAGCAAAGCCCAAGAGAAGTGTCAGCACTCATGAACTACAAGCTGCCAGAGTATTTTTGTCTTCTCTCGCCTGGAACTTGCCAAACTCCAGCTGGGAAGCTGAGTGCTTCCCATCTCCTTCTGCTGCCATTTTCACTCCTGTGTGGAGCCATGCTCAATTCCAAGCCTCACACAAATCCCAGAGCTTCTCTCAAGGAATTCCATCAGCTTTCCAGCTGGCTGGTATCAATTTAAATAAGCAACAAGTTTCATTTTTTACACTCCCTGATTCTCTTCAGGCACAGAGCATTTTCTGCTTAGGGTTTGAGCAGCACAGCCTGGAAAAGTCAGTGCTACAGCTCTAAGGACTAAATGTGAGGATGGTATCAGACGTCAGGGGACAGAAGCCAACACAACCCCACAGAAGCACATTCCTTGTTAAACCTGGGGGAACACACACGTTCCTGCCCAAAACTGCCCCAGGTTTCAGGCACAGGGGTTACCTCTGGCAGGGAGGCACTTTTTCCAAGCTTCATACGATGCTTTGGGGTCCCTCTTGAGCCACAGCTGAGCTTGGGCATGGATTTCATTGCTGTAAGGCTTCACAGTGGTAAGAGCATCCGCAGGCACATCCTAACGAACAAAAAAGCTCAGTGATTCTCACAAAGCCACAATCTGCTCCCAAAGAGTAACTTCTGAGGTGAATCACTGGGGCTGGGCCGTGAAGAGGCAAATTGGGCAGCAGCACGGTAATACAGTGTATGTTAGTGGTGAACTAAGAGAGATATTCAGTTTCTACTGAAACATCAGCAAACCCATCTCGGACATCCATCTCTGATTATCACATAGGCAGATCAAAGCAGAAAAATACCTTCTCTCCTGCAAATCTTATCCTAAATTAAAATCAATACCAGTCGATCAATATATTTTTATGAGAACTGTAGCTCTGCATTTAAAATTTTGAGTCAGAAGTACTTGATTTTATCAAATTTAGGTACTTGATTCTACAGAGCTGCTGAAAGCACCAAAAGCCTGTCCAAACTGTAGCTTTGAAGTAGCTCTTTTCCCATGCCTCAAATCTGAAAGGGAAAAAGCAAAGCCTGGGTTTGAACAATAGAGGTCAAAGTCACCAAAACCCAGTAAAAATGGAAAGTAGTCACCTGTAAATTGCAGTGTGCAAAGACCATTACCTAGGAACAGTGACCAAGAAAAGCAAGCCCTGGCTTCCTCCCAAACTAATCCACCACTGAGATCAGTGTGCCAGACTTCAATCAGCAAATTCCCAACGTTCTGCTCAGCCTCTAGGGCAGTACCTTGTTTTTCTTGCTGGTTGGAGCAGGTGGCTTGATGAGCTTCTGGAGGATGCGCAGGCACATGAGGGTGATGTTTTCAACAACCACCGGAGTCTTGATGTTCACTGCCATCAGGAAGAGGCTGAGAGCTGAAACACAGACAGGGGTGTTCATTATCCTGTGAGATCTGCAGACAGCACACACCTACCCAGCACATGAAATGGGTTCAGAGGTAGAAACCTTGCTGTATGTCCCGGCCCTGGGCACAGCAGCGCAGAATGAAGCTCTGGCCCGGGTCCTGTGCACTCACCGCAGCGCAGCCGCAGCTCCCAGCAGCTGTCCTCCTTGGAGATGGAGTCCGTCAGCAGCAGCATCTCGTACTGGAGGCTGCTCGCCTGCAACACACACAGTGCTCGAGGTGTGGGGGTGCCCCACTCCTTTCTGCACTCTGATCTTTAATAACATGCCTTCAAAACACTTGGATCTAAGTTAATTCTATCCCATGCTCACTTGGAGCGACCTGCTGGACAGGGACAAGCAAAGCCAAGACAGGGAACTGCTGAGGAAACTTCAGCATGTGCCCACACAGGAAATTCTGTGCTTTATTCTGACATTTATCTCATTTCCTATCAAGACTCAATTTTTTTTCTTACAAACAGACCCTAAGAGAGAAGATGCAATGATTTGAATACATCAGCAGTGCAGAGGGGCAGAACAAAGACAAAGCAAAACACTGGAGTCTCTCACCAAGTCTGGATTTGCCCAGTGTCCCTTCAGAGCCGCAGAAACCTTCCCAATGATTAGGTCATTCATTTGTTGTGTGGCCTCTGGATTGTCCCTGATTCCAGGAGGAAAAAGAGAACATTGTTATGCTCTGCTTGTACTAAATGCCAAAAGCTCCTGGGATTTCAGCTTAGCTGCTAACAAACGCACAAAGAGCTGGAGTTGGAGGCTACACTTTGCTGCTGCAAGACACACCCATGGCAGGGGGTGGAACTGGGGGGTCTCTGAGGCCCCTTCCAACCCACACCACTTTGTGATTCTGAAGTAACTCCCCCTATGAGGCTTTTCCTTCCTGAGGGGGTTTTGCCAAGGCCAAGGCTCTGGGAGTGCCTGATCAGCCCTCACCTGGTGAGGAGGCACATGAACTGCCAGACCTCCTCACCAGATTTTTTCCTTCCTGAGGGATTTTCCTTCCTGAGAGGGTTTTGCCAAGGCCAAGGCTCTGGGAGTGCCCGATCAGCCCTCACCTGGTGAGGAGGCACATGAACTGCCAGACATTCTCACCAGGTTTTTTCCTTCCTGAGGGGTTTTTTCCAAGGCCAAGGCTCTGGGAGTACTGGCCAGCCCTCAACTGGTGAACAGGCACATAAACTGCCAGACTTCTCCAGGTTTTTTCCTTCCTGAGGGGTTTTTCCTCCCTGAGGGGCTTTTCCTTCCTGAGGGGGTTTTGCCAAGGCCGAGGCTCTGGGAGTGCTCAGCCCTCACTTGGTGAGGTGGCACATGAGCTGCCAGACCTCACCAGTTTTTTCCTTCCTGAATGGATTTTCCTTCCTGAGGGGTTTTTCCTCCCTGAGGGGATTTTCCTTCCTGAGGGGGTTTTGCCAAGGCCAAGGCTCTGGGAGCGCTCAGCCCTCACTCGGTGAGGAGGCACATGAGCTGCTGGACCTCACCAGTTTTTTTCCTTCCTGAGGGGGCTTTGCCAAGGTCAAGGGTCTGGGAGTGCTCAGCCCTCACCTGATGAGCAGGCACATGAGCTGCCAGACCTCTTCACCAGGCTTTTTCCTCCCTGACGGGATTTTTCCCAAGGCCAAAGCTCTAGGAACAGGAACGCCTGATCGGCCCTCACCTGGTGAGCAGGCACATGAGCTGCCGGACCTCCTCGCGCATGGCGGCGGCGCCGCGGCGCAGGTTGTAGTCGAAGAGCTCTCGGATGAGGCCCTGGGCCACCAGGATGTGGCGGATGGCGCCGTTGGTGGCCAGGGCCCGCAGCAGGGTGATGCAGTGCTCGGTGACGGCCGAGGCGCAGCCGTAGCACTTGGTGGAGGAGGTGTGGCCGCAGCCCAGCACGGACAGGGCGCGGTACTGGCTGGCCGTGAACGTGGGCTGCGCCGAGCTGCGCGAGGACTTGGTAGCTGCCTCCCGCTGCTGCAGGTCGTACTCCAGCAGCTCCTTCCGGGAGGCAAACACTTTCTGGGAACACAGACAAGGAATTCTGAGCCAGCACACAATGCCAGTCCCACTCACGGGTTCTTTTCACCGCGTATTTTGGGGAGAAATTTTTTAACTGGGTGTTTCCAAACTTGAAATCCTTCGTGGCAATGGCAAACTTGGGAAATCCGTCAGGAATATGGGCCTGACTCCCAGTTATCTGCCCTGCTGTTTACACTACATGCAATGTAACACATCCATAGTATTAATTACCATTAATGCTGGCAGAGCAAGTCAGAGTAAGTTATTCTTTATAGAAAAAGCTAAATGTATTTAATATGCTTAAATATTACAGCCAAAAGGACATTTGTGATGTAGCAGGTTTTTCAGTGCTCCTTTATGTGAGTCATTGGACACAAATAAATATATTTAATTTACAAAATGCTTGTGTAGGTCACCTTTTAGATTGGTGTGTTTTCAAACCATTTGGATATATGCAAATATTGAATTCTCTTTAATCAACCATCTGTTCAGTCTCCTGCTCTTCATGATGCAACTGCTGAGAAAACCAATTCCACAAGCTAGCTGCATTTTTAGTAATTAATACACAGATTTTAGAAATCATTATTATTTGCCTGAAAATACGCAGCTGAT
Organism: Acanthornis magna; assembly: GCA_036785705.1. Lineage (NCBI taxonomy): Eukaryota > Metazoa > Chordata > Aves > Passeriformes > Acanthizidae > Acanthornis > Acanthornis magna. The sequence continues at coordinate 62,916 of JAWUZG010000575.1, forward strand.
CACCTGTTGTTAACAACATCACTAAAGGAAGAATGACAACATCCTGGTTTTTATTTCTAACGAACACCTGACCCAAACCCAGCTCAAAACACACGGTACCTGGATGATTTTGGACAGCTCATCGAAGGAGTTCTTGCAGTCCCCACAGTACTCCTGGGCTAACTGCAGGATGTACCTGTTCACACTGGCTGAGGTAGAACTGATCCCTCCGCTGCTGCCAGACTCATCCTGGAACACAGAGAGCAACGAGGAGTCACACACAGGGGCTCCTCACAGAAACAACTGCAGAGCAGCACCCGAGTGGCAGTGTCACTGTGCAAGCCCCCCTGTCCTTTGTCACCTGGGGTTTTTCGGGGGCTGCCTCGTTCACTTTGCACAGGAGGTTCTCCAGCTGCGGCCGGTGTCCCATCAGCTGGTGGTACACCCTGTCAGCCTTGTCTAGCAGAGTGTTGATATTTGTCACTGCCTGAGAAGGAAAAAGGAAAGGAAAACTCTTATTTCATATGCAGAACTACAACCACCAAGCTCCAAGTCTTCTGTCTCTTTTGCCTTTCTCTGGGGGGAAAATAAAACTGCTGAATGGTGACCCTGATTGTGCCCTGAGAAGCACCGTGGTGACACTGCACTGAGCACAGGGAGAGGACATGCAGGCAGAGGGTTCCTCTTTCATTAGCAGGGCTCCTCAGGTGGGGTGGGAAGCAAAGAGAATAACCAAATCCATCCCCTTTTACAGCAAGGCAAAGAGAAGCAGCTGATTTAGAGGTGAGGGACTGAATGACGTCTTTTGAAGAATGATTTGTTTGGTGGAGCAGGACAACAAACACGGAATGCATCAGTCAGTGAGGAGCCTTGAAGGAGCACTGATTTTCACAGGGGACAGACCCCTGCTGTCCCCACACTGCTGACCTGCTCCCAGCCCCACCTTCTTGCGATCCTCCTCATTCTCGATGGGATCCACGGCGCAGCAGGGCTTGGCGTAGAGCATGAAGTCAAAGCGGGCGTATTTACAGAAGCCACAGGCGTTGCACAGGAAGGGATCCTTCTCATCGTAATTGATGGATCTGAAAGGCAAGGCACGGGCTCAAAACCTGCAGCTCGAGGGAGCTGAGGCAATGGAATCAATTGAACAGACTCAGAAGAAAGAGGTGGTGACTCTTGCAACATCTCACTGACCAGACTGCCCTGGGGAAGGGAAATATGTGAGAATCAGAACCTACAGATCAGGCAACAACAAAAAAATCCTTACAGCAGTGCCACATTCTGGCTGGAAAATGCAGGAACAGAATTTGTTCCTAACAATTCTACTTTAATGACAGTAATTCCCGGCAGAGTGACAGCCTGGGGCACTGTGTCCTTTAGGAGAACACGGATAAAGGAACTGTTTTGGTTTGTAGGGTCTGGGCTTTGCAGTGGGACTGACTGCAGCACTCCTCACCCCGCTGCAGACCAGGGCAGCATGACAGGACTAGTTCACAGCTCCCAGAACTCAAGAGGGGATGTGGAAACCTCTCCACACACCAGCAATCACCAGGAAAGAGCCTGCCAAACACCTCGAATCCCATGAGAATTGGAGTGGAATATGGGACAACAATGAGGGGAAAGAGATATCAGATAAGGAGACAAAAGTGACTAAAGAGAAGGATTTCCAAGGCTGTAGTGGAAGAGTGAATAGCACACAGTAAATTACCCCTGAGCCTGCTCTGAATGCGGAGAGCCCAACAAAAGCCCTGAATGGAACTGTCTGTGGGATCCTGGGGGAAGCCCTGTGATCCCACAGCTCAACTCCAGCCTCCAGCCCAGGCAGGCCAAAAATAGCCTGCTCCTGGGAATTGTGTGGTGTGAACTTTGAGGGCTCCATGTGGAACTTCAGCTCCCCGAGCATTGTGCTCGGCTCCCTTTGTTAGCCTGTATTACATTAAATCCCTGTAAGCCTGTTTTATACTTCCCCACTAATTTGATTGTGTGCCTGCATTAACCAGAATGGGGATTTACCGAGCAGGGGCTCTGGGGCACCAGCAGGGCCGGGGGGACACACCTGTGCTGGGCACTGCTGCAGCTCTGGGGACACGGTGACACTGGGGCACTGCTGCAGCTCTGGGGACACACCTGTGCTGGGCACTGCTGCAACTCTGGGGACACACCTGTGCTGGACACTGCTGCAACTCTGGGGACACACCTGTGCTGGACACTGCTGCAACTCTGGGGACACACCTGTGCTGGACACTGCTGCAGCTCTGGGGACACACCTGTGCTGGACACTGCTGCAGCTCTGGGGACACAGTGACACTGGGGACACACAGTGACACTGGGGCACTGCTGCAGCTCTGGGGACACAGTGACACTGGGGACACAGCTGCAGCTCTGGGGACACACAGTGGCACTGGGGACACACAGTGACACTGGGACACTGCTGCAGCTCTGGGGACACAGTGACACTGGGGACACAGCTGCAGCTCTGGGGACACACAGTGACACTGGGGACACACCTGCACTGGGGCACTGCTGCAGCTCTGGGGACACACAGTGGCACTGGGGACACACAGTGACACTGGGGCACTGCTGCAGCTCTGGGGACACACCTGCACTGGGGACACACCTGCACTAGGGACACACCTGCACTAGGGCACTGCTGCAGCTCTGGGGACACACAGTGACACTGCTGCAGCTCTGGGGACACACAAAGTGGCACTGGGGACATAGCTACAGCTCTGGGGACACAGTGACACTGGGGACACACCTGCACTGGGGGTACTGCTGCAGCTCTGGGGACACACAGTGACACTGGGGACACACCTGCACTTGTGGCACTTGTAGGTGCTCTAGGGACACACACACAGTGACCCTGGGGACACCCAGTGACACCCAGACCTGCAGTTTTGGCACTGGTAGATGTTCTGGTGACACACACAGTGACCCCAGGGACACATACACCTGTACTTGTGGCACTGGTAGATGTTCTGGGGACACACACAGTGACTGGTGACACACACACCTGCACTTGTGGCACTGGTAGACGTTCTGGGGACACACACAGTGACTGGTGGCACACACAGTGACACCCTGGGGACACACGCAGTGACCGTGGGCACACGCAGTAACTGGTGACACACACAGTGACACCCTGGGGACACACACAGTGACTGGTGGCACACACACCTGCACTTGTGGCACTGGTAGACGTTGTGGGGACACACACAGTGACACCCTGGGGACACGCAGTGACTGGTGACACACACAGTGACACCCTGGGGACATACAGTGACTGGTGGCACACACACCTGCACTTGTGGCACTGGTAGACGTTCTCGCCGCAGTTGCCGCACACGCCAGGGTTGGCTGGCACCGAGGCGCTGCAGCGCGGGCACTGCAGGGTCTCGGTGGACGCCTGGTAGTTCTCGTAGAAGTCAGCGAACTCGATCATCAGGTTGGAGGCCACGATGGGCAGCGGCAGATCGATCTTCACCTCCGTCTGCCCCGGTGTCAGCTGCACCTTCTTGGCCTTGTGCCACCGCGCCGGCCTGCACCAGAGGAGGGGAGGGGAGGAAGGAAAGGTTTTCCAGAGGGAAGTTCCCTCCCTGCCCACGTGTGAGGAGAAGCCAAATGCAGCCGTCTCGGTTCCAAATCTCCTTTAACTGGGATGAATGGAGAGCAGTTCCAGGACTGGTTTCCTTAGCTTCTGTATTGACATGATATGTAGCCAGAAATACATTTTAAGCCTTTATCCTCTTCATAGAGAGAGACTGTTTGGGATTAAAGAGCTGTTGATGCCTCATGGAAAAACTTTAATTCTACAGACATTTTCTAGGGATTTTCACCTCCATTTTTTTATTAGTAAGGACATTTGCATGAAAACAGGATATTTATTTCTTAAAGATCTCATCTGCTCCCACTGCTTATTCTCAACCTGAAGTCAGAATCCTCTCTTTGTGACATCATAATCCTCTCCACAGCAGCCACTTGTGATGTCACAGAGGATTAAGACTTCAAATAAGCAATAAGCGGCGGGCACAGATTAATCCCTAAGCCAGAGAGATCTGATTCTGGTGAGAACATCTCAAGAAGTAAGAAGGGGAAGCACATAAGCAGGACTGGCTCCAGACTGAGCAGTGTGTTGAAAAGGAGCCATTTCTCGTAGGTAAAGCAGAGCTGAGAGCGAGACCATCCAACTTCAAATTTTAATTCTACTCTACGGCTTCAAACAAACAATGGCAATGCTTTCAGCATTCGTGGACATGCTGCAAGGTCCAAATCCCTTTTGGAGTCCAACTATCCATGAAGTGCTCTCGGTATTACTACTGGTTTTCATACAATTAAGTCAGGTGCTTAAAAGCGAGCCTGGACAAAGTTGGAATCCACCAAATTTATAGACATTTTTCAAGCCTCAGAGGAAATTTGGATCTTTTCTTCAACAATTGTAGGGAATTTAGAACAATCCCACCCAATGCGGACTGAGAGTGATGAGTATTAGGCTAAGGAGGAACCTTGCGGAAAAACTAGAAGCCAAGGAACAAATCAAATTTGGAGATTGCACACAAAACACGATGAACTCACTTGTTCTTCAGCTCCACGATGGCCTGCACGGTCCTGTTGTTGTAGTAGAGGTTGATGGTTCGCACCATCTTGGTTCGTTTCAGGTCTCCAATCTTCACTGTCACCTTGCTGATGGTGTGGCTGCCAATGAGCTTCACCACCTGCTGGGTGGTGGTGTAGCGCGTGTCCACTTTGATGGACGAGAGCTTGATGTACTGGGGAGACAAACCAAAGACATGCTGCCTGAGGGCATCCCAAAAACCTCAGGGACATGGGAAACCACACCTGGAAAGGGCTGAGATTCCTGATGTACTGGGGACACAAACCAAGCATCACAAAATCCTCAGGGACACGGGAAACCACACCTGGAAAGGGCTGGGATCCCTCATGTACTGGGGAAACAAACCAAGGACACACTGCCTGCCTGCCTGGGAGCATCCCTAACACATAAGGGACATGGGAAACCACACCTGGAGAGGGCTGGGATCCCTGAGGTACTGGGGAGACAAACCAAGCATCACAAAAACCTGAGTGACACAGGAAACTACACCTGGAAAGGGCTGGGATCCCTGATTTACTGGGGAGACAAACCAAGGACACACTGCCTGTCTGCCTGAGAGCATCCCAAAAACCTCAGGGATATGGGAAACCACACCTGGGAAGGGCTGGGATCCCTACCCCTGGAAAGGATTTAGTAACAGCAGTCACTGCTGGTGTCATGCAAAGCAGGGGGAGCTGTATCAGGGGAGGTTTATGTTGCATATCAGGAAAAGGTTCTTCCCCAGAGGGTGCTGGGCACTGCCCAGGCTCCCCAGGGAATGGTCCCAGCCCCAAGGCTGCCAGAGCTCCAGGAACATTTGGACAACGCTCCCAGGGATGCACAGGGTGGGATTGTTGGGGGGGTCTGTGCAGGGCCAGGGGTTGGATTTGATCCTTGCGGGCCCTTTCCAGCTCAGGATATTCTGTGACTGTGATTCCAGGGTTACTTACACAGAAGGGCACCTCAGGATTGTTGCAGACAAGGCAAGGATCACTCTCCAGGTAGTAGCCATCGAATTCCACGAGCCCAGACAACGTGCTGGAACAGGGGGAACACCACTGACTATGGAACTGGGCATTTGCTGTGTTTTAAACACAGGCCATCCAACCAGAATTGCTTCAATTTCCCCCAGCCCCCACTCGCAATGTGTAACAGAGCTGTTACAATGTAAATCACATTGGAAATCACTGGGTTTAATTAAGCAGCATTTTTAGTGTCATTATCAACTGCCAAAGTGGGACTAAGGACACAACACTTAAATATGCCAATCTCTATTCTCCAGTTGGGCCTAAGATTTTATAACATTGACTGACAGTGGAAGCAGAAGAGCTCAAGCCAAGCTCTGCTGGTCGGGCACAGAATGTCAGGTTCTCCACCTGGCAGGAAGGACTCTGCCCTTCTCCCAAGCCCAGCAGACATGGAACCTCAGCAGGGCCCATCCCCATCAGAGAGCTGTGCATTCCCCACGGACTGAGCTCAGCTGGAAAGCCCTTCAGTGACACAGATCCAAGGCAGAAGCGACTCACTTGTAGATGTTGGAGTTGGGGTGGTTGGTGAGAATGTGGTTCTGGGTCCGGAGGATCTCCACGGCCTTTTGGGAATATTCCTTCAGCTGAAATACAACCAGGAGAAGTCTTCTCAACAATGCTTTTATTGCTACAAAGGCACAAGTATCCCTCAGCTTGTGGTGCTCCAGCTCCCCCAGAAGAGACTGTCCCCCAGCACACACTACACCCACGGGAATTTATGTGTTTAAATCGTTATCCAAGAGTGTAATCAATCCTAAAATTAGAGATTTACACAATAATACTGTTTGCCAGTCAATCACTGCAAATGCCTGCCAAGATTTGTATGGCATTCCTAACTCTTTAAACACACTCATCTAAGTATCAATGGGTCTGAATTATTGGTTCTCAATCCCCCTGAAAGAGGCCACCACTTCCTTTGCTCAAAATCACAGTCACAAAAGATTTCTAGGAGCTGCAGTATCAAAAGTCCATAAACTGGAGCTGCCAGATGCACAAAGGCCTCCTGTGGGAAAGAGGTATTTTTCTCAATAAATACAAAACTCACCAGCACAACTTCAGCCCCAAAACAATAAAACAAAAATCCACACTTTCCAATTTTTTAAGGGCCCTGCTTTCTTTAACATTCAAGTCTTAGGAACAAAAAAAAATTCCACGAGGAGCTCTTCCGACAGAAAATCTGTCCTAGCTGTACCATAAAAAAGCACCTGGCATGTTGTACCTCCTTTCTGGAATGACACTATACCTTTTTCTCAGTTTGCTGTGTTTTCAGGGAGAAGTATCCCAGCAGATCTACAAACTGGGCAGCCTTTCTTCCATAGGCTGGAAGTTCTGGCCAGATGGACCACATGAGATCCAGCAGCAATTCCTGCTGAGACTTGTTGGAGTTCCTGTGGAGCGGATTACAGACAATCAGGCTCCGGAAGATGGCACAGATATTGTGCAGAAGGGAAACACAAGCTCCAGTTCACCAAACTGGGAAACTTCCATTTTGCAGAGCTCACAGAGCTAAACCCCAGCATTCCTTGAACCCAGCTCTTTTCCAGCGCTCCAAAACGGAAGCAGCTGTCCTGCAACAACTGAACAGAGCTCTGAAGGAGTCCAGCCCCTGAAGTGCTCCTTTCCCTACACAACGCCCAACTTTTCACAGTGCGAGTCTGGATCTGCCTCAGAAATTCACTTTGCCCACAAACACCTGCTCCTGGTCATGGCAGGAGTCAGATTTTGCATTCAGAAATAAAATGCTCCTTGCAGATGACAACTCAGATTGCTCATGGATAGGTCACAAACTTCCCCCTCCAGCCCCAGTAACTGCAAACCAGTGTGAGCAATTCCAGGGGGGCAACACCTGCAGGCTCCAGCATCCTTCGGGAGAGGCGCTGAGCACTGAGCCAGCCCCAGGGGGGGGTCTGGGGGTCTACAGGCTGCCCAGCTCACCTGTAGATGTGCAGGGCCAGGCAGTGGGCCTGCCACCTGACCGAGGAGGAGTTGGATTCCAGCAGGAAGCAGCGCAGGAACTGGATGAGGGTCTCCTTGTCGGCAAACTTGTTCAGCTGGTTCACCAGGGCTGTGCACAGCTGGTCCTCCTGACTGCCTGAACCCTCACCTATGGACACAGCAAGGCTTTAGGGAGAGCACAAATGCAGCATCTCACAGGCAGGCCACTCTCCTGTTTCACAGATCAGAGAGTCAGGATCATAGGGACAAATGACAATTTAAATTTAACAGTCCTGTCTTTTTCAAAAATATAGCCTAGTACTCCTGCCTAACAGGAAAAAGCCTGCTGGAACACATGCCAGTGAGGACGTGAGAAATGTGCTACACATCCTGATAAAAAGAAAAGGATTGACCATGAGGCACTGAAAAGACTCACAGAGAATCATCTGATGGTGAAAGCCAAAGCGGTTCCTTGAAGAAAAGCCAAGAGAGAATTTATGCCCATGACTTTTATAGGGAAGCTTAATTACTTTCCCAGGACTGTGGATATTCATTAAGCAGCAGCCCTGGCTCCAGCAGAGCTTCCAAGGCAGCCAGAGGAAACAAGTCTGAACACAATCGCCGAGGAGCAGAGCTAACTGAGTGTGCATCCCCAGGATTTGTTTTAATCCTCGTGAGCATTTCAGGCTCCTACAACCCAGGACAGGCAAGTTAAGTGGAAGCTGCTTCATCACTAGATTGAGTAACACCATCAAAGAACTTCAAACCCACTCAAGGTAATAAACACAGTGGGTTTGGGATGTCCTCAGAACATAATTTCAGCCCAACTCTTAGGACACACTGCTTCCCCTTAGTCCCATGTACACCTGGGAAAACTCCTCTATCCTAACTGTGGCTGTGGCCTGTGGGTGTCCTTGCCATGAGCCATGACCCTTTCCCAAAAGTGGGATTCATCACCCTGTTCTTTCTAAACAGAATAAGAAAGGCTGTGAGGAGCAGACTTGCTCCCTAAAGCCACCAGAGGACAGGGCCCAGCTGCCCTCACCTTCTCGCTCCTTTTCCTTTTCCTCTTTCTTGCTCTTTTTGGTGGAGGATTTGCTCTGCGCTGCCGCCTGCCCGGAGCCCGACGCTGCAGGAGCAGAGGTGGAAGAGGTGCTCGAGGATCCAGAGGATGAAGCCACAGGCAGCACTTTACTGCCACACAGAGCACAAGACAACAGCTGCAGGAGAACCGGCGACACTCCTTCGTCTACCAGGAAGCTGACTTGGAGCAGGAAATAGAGAACCGCTGCGGAGGAAAGCAGAAAATGTTTGAATCACGGAATCATGGAATAGCCTGAGCTGGAAGGGACCCACAGGGATCAAATCCACCCCTTGGACCTGCACAGACACCCTAACAATCCCACCCTGTGCATCCCTGGGAGTGTTGTCCAAACACTCCTGAAGCTCTGGCAGCCTCAGGGCCGTGCCCATTCCCTGGGGAGCCTGGGCAGTGCCCAGCACTGGGGAAGAACCTTATCCTGATGTCTAACCTAAACCTTCCCTGACACAGGTCCAGCCATTAAAAGAAAAAAAAACCCAAAACAACCAAAAAAACCTTTGTACACAAGGCCCAAACTCCCAGACCCCTCCTGTCCCTACACCACAGAAGCCAAACCTGGGGTACACACACACGTAAAGTGACTCATCTCAAATTCTGCTCTGCACACAGATATCCTGTTCCTCTCAGTTATCCATTACACTGGATTTTGCTCTTTAGCCAAGGACCAGATGCAATTAAGGCACTGGGATAATTACTACAAAACTCTCAGCTATGTCTCCATTCTCTGCTGAGCTTCCCCACCTGACCTGCCTTGATCCAAACCCAACATCAGTGCTCCCCCAAACCTTGCCAGAGACAGAACTCACAGTCATCCTTGATGCAGAACTTCTGCCAGTTCACTGTTCTCTGCGTGGCGATCTCTGCACAAGCCTTCAAATGTTCCATCTGCAGGCACAAAGGGATGGGACAAACAGCACATCAGTATCCCGACACTCCAGTGCCATTCCAAGGCCCTGTCCCTGGAGTTTCAGGCACAAAGGGATGGGACAAACAGCACATCAGTATCCTGACACTCCAGTGCCACTCGAAGGCCCTTTCCCCAGAGTTTCAGGCACAAAGGGACAGGACAAACAGCACATCAGTATCCCGACACTCCAGTGCCACTCCAAGGCCCTTTCCCCAGAGTTTCAGGCACAAAGGGACTCTAATGCCACTCCAAGGCCCTTTCCCCAGAGTTTCAGGCACAAAGGGATGGGACAAACAGCACATCAGTATCCCAACACTGCAATGCCACTTCAAGGCCCTGTTCCCGGAGTTTCCCTCACCAGGGAGATCAAGGTGTCGTACTGCAGGGCAGAGCCCGAGCTGGCAGTCACCACGCTGGCCCGCAGGAAGATGCCCTGTTCCTCCAGCAGCTTTTTGATGCCCCTGACGTGCGAGTCCAGGGTGTGCAGGTCCCGCAGCTGCCGGTACTTGTCCTTGGAGCCACAGATGAAGAGCAGCAGCTTGCGGACCTGGCGGCGCACGAACGGTGTCTGCTGGATCATCAGATACTGCAGAGAGAAGCCAGGGCAGCGTGAGCTCACCAGGGGGACACTGGACAGCAAAAATGAGTGTTCTTTTTCCAAAAGGAAAAGAAAAGGGAGATGTCTTCGCCCAAGCTTTAAGGTACTGTGAGTCGCAGGCAGAAGAAACACTGCACAGCAACAGTGCACCACTGCTGAAAACCAGCCCTTGTCATCTACAACCTCAAACAAACAGCTAATCAAGCCTAATTACGAAATCCTAACTCATCCTTGTGTAAATATAAGATAACTTGTTATGTAAAATAGGAAGCAAACTGAGAAGACAAACTCCAAATATCTTCCTGATTTCTTTTTGAAGGCCCAAGTACCAACAGCTGAGCATGATGTTATATTTTTCCATCTCACAGCAGGTTTTCTCTTTAAGCTTTGTGCCAGCAAACACTGAGTTCCAGGAAATAACAGCAACCTTATTTTTCATGTATGTTTTCCTATAGATTCCTGTTCAACAGGAACAGCACAAAGCCAAGAGTTCACCTTCTTTCAAGGGGATTAAAAATACAAGATGGAGCTGAGATCAGCTCTGCAAAAGCTCATCTCTCCCATGAAAGAAATCATTACTGGAGTTTTCTTGTGGAAATCTGCAGGTGTACCATGTTCTTGCTCACCTCAGACAGAAAGTAGAACCAGGAGTGATCAAAGATGGGTGGGGGGATGCGGGAGTTGGTGTCTGCAATCTTCTTGATCTGGTAGGGCAGGCGCAGTACCATCTCTGTCAGGAGCTGAGTGTAGGCCTCAAAAACATCTGCAGCGTGACCCTGGAAGCAAGAGAAACCCCTCAGGCTCTGGCTCTGAGCACGCCCAGCGTGGTGTCACGACAAGTGCTTTTGCTGATTTTCTAAAAACAAGGTATTTCTGTCCCTTTGCAGCCCAAAGAATGCTCTCAAATGATGAATAAAAACCTGCACAAGGCCTTGAACTGGATGGCAGCTGTGAGGATGCACTAAGCTGGGCTGGAGTAATAAAGCATTTCAACTTCGGAGCTTTCAGCTTAGGAGACATTCTTACATTTAATTAGGCTTTGCTCACTGCACTATACAAACACCAAACCACAGCACAAAGGCACCACAGTGGTGAACAATCCCCATCCACTGCTCAGCTTCCTTGCCACGCTAAGTTCAGGAATTCTGCCTGCCAAGCAGAGCCAAGGAGCCACGGGTTGGGAGCAGCTTCCCTTCAGGATGATGAACACTTCCCCAGGAACAGCAGCAGCTCCACAGAACCCCTGGGTTAGGACAGCACCGAGGGATGCAGGGAGCATTGGGAGCATCTCCCTTGGGAGAACTCGGAGCATCCCAGCTGGAACTTTGCACTCAGGGATGGATTTTGGTTGCTCTCCTGAGGGCAAACCCCTCGTGCAGGGCTCAGAGGACTCACCTTCACGTACTGGCGCAGGAAGAAGGGGCTCATGTCAGGGGGGGAGGAAGTGGTGTGAGGCTTCAGGAGCTGGCTGGTGGCCACGGGTTCCTCATCGTTCTGCTGGCTCTTCCAGTACTCCAGCAGGGACTTGAGCACGTGCAGACAGTAATCGACAGCCCCAGAGCTCAGCAAGGCAGCTGCCGTGGCACTGGAGATCAGGGAGGAAGCCTGGGAGGGATGGAGGGAAGGAGGAGGGTCAGAACACACCTGGGAACTGCAGAGGGGAGAGCCCTGAGCACCTGCTGACAGCGTGGGCAAGAGCAGGTTTGGATGAAACTTTGCAGGCAGCTTTTAAGTTTGGGGTTTGTTTGAGGTTGGGGTTTTTTGGGTTTTTTTGTGTTTATGAAAAGCAACTCAAATATTTACAGAGACTCTTTTGAACAAGTGCTTAGTAAAGGAAAACAAATAAAATCTCCTCTTAAGTCTAATCTCCCCTCGACACATGTGCCAGAGGCCACTCTGCTATGGATTAGACGACGAGGGCTTTTTTCCCTTCTTTTTTTCCCCCTTCTTTTTTTTTTTTTAAGTTGGGATTTCTATTTGTTTATCTGGGATTTGGCCAGCTGGGCGTGAATCCTGGGAGAGAAAGAGTCCCTGTTGCAGCTGCCGCTCACAGGCTCTGCTCCACCCAGGTATTGCTCCACCTGCATTCTGCAAGACGAGGAGCTTTGATTTCTGTGGGAAGCTCAAGTGAATAACAAAGGCTGGAGAAAAAGCTACTGTAAATAAAACTATTAAAGCAGCCCTGTAAATCCAAACAAACCCCACAGCTCATAAGCTCATTAAAATTTGATGCAGTTCAGACTAAATTTTTTAACCTCTATGCTTTTTTATTAATCTCCTTCCCACCACACATACTGCTTTTTATGCCTTATTACTGTACCTTTTAGCAACAAATATCTAAGGAATCCTCTTAGCGACTTTTACGTTGACACAGCAGCATATTGCTTTCCAATAATCACATTACAAATCCTCTTTAACCCCTTCAGCACTGGTAAGATGCAAGGGAAGAATCTGCCAGCCCGTTTTAAATAACATCATTAATGTGCTGCCCTGAGCTCAGTCTGAAACCGTGCACAAAACAAGTGCATCTGTTGTCTTTCCACGGCTGCTTCCTCCATTCCCAGTTTCAAAACTCTTTTGCCACAAGAGTCAAGTAACGTTACAGGTTCCCTATAAATGTTTCCAAAGTCCTCTCAAGGAGTTTTCAATTTTACACCTGTTATTTCAGTTTCTTTGATGAACAAAAGCCTCTCAAGCACACAATGGAATTCCAGAATGGTTAGGGTGGGAAGGGACCTTAAAAATTGTCCAGTGCCACCCCTGCCATGGGCAGGGACACCTTCCACTGTGCCAGGGCCTGTCCAGCCTGGCCTGGGACACTGCCAGGGATCCAGGGGCAGCCACAGCTTCTCTGGGCAACCTCCACCCTCACAGGGAGCAATTCCTTCCCAATATCTGACCCAACTTTCCCCTCTTTCAGTTTGAGCCCATTCCCCCTTGTCCTGTCACTCCAGTTCCTGATGACCGTTCCCTCTCTGGCTTCCCTGGAGCCCCTTCAGACCCTGGCAGGTGCTCTGAGGTCTCCACACAACCTTCTCTTCTCCAGGCTGAGCATTCCCATCTCTCCCAGCCTGGCTCCACAGGGGAGGAGCTCCAGTCCCCTGAGCCTCCTCTGGACTCGAGCTCCATGTGTTCTCATATTGGGGACACCAGAACTGTGTGCAGTGCCCCAGGTGGGGTATCATGAGAGCAGAGCAGAGCAGAGCAGAGGGGCAGAAATTCATCCCCTGACAAAGCAATTTGCAGAATGTACCTCACAAATAGAAGTCTTGGATCCTGACTTGGTTCTGGACATGAACACACTGAGCAGCCTCATCACCACCAAGTGCACCTCGTTCACCGGGGAGCGCTCGTTTTTCTTGGACACATCCTGCAAGAAAAGACACATCCTGCTTGCTTAATCCCAGTGTCCCAAGCCTCTCAAGTTCAGAGCTCTGATCCTCAGGAGGCATTTCTAATTTAAGCTCAAGCAGTAGAACCAAAAAAGCAGCACAAATGCCTCAATAGATGGGTAGGCAGTGGCCTGGCTGCCAGGGAACAGTCCCACACAAATGAAAAGCTACATATGTCAATCATGCATTTACTGATCATGGCTGTTCTCACAGTTTAATTCCAGCAAAACAAATTTTCATGCTCACTTGTGGGTGCCAGACCCAGGAAACAGTGGGAGTTCCTCTCATGTCATTTTCTACCTTAAGTGGAGGGAGGCAAGAGGAATAAACTGCCTGAACGCATCACACAGCAATGTTTCTGTGACTCCCAAGCATCTCATTCCTCCATGGAAAGAAACCCTGTCTAGAAGGAGCAAATTCAGAGCATATGCCCACATTGCCCCTTACCTTTTTGTCCATGCCCAGCTCTGCAATCAGCTGGGACAGAAGGTTATCCAAAGCTCCCTTGTCTTTCTCATCATCCCCATCTAGGTCTGTTGTGAGCATCAGAATCACCTGGGAAGAGCAGCAGACAATTATTAGAAGGCAAATTTTCAAGATAAATAGTTATCTTTCACAAAACAGCACAGATCTTGATTTATCAACATTCTTTCCCAAATCCAACCTGGGCCATCACACCCTGATATGAACACTCAGTATAAACCCAAAAGACCTTCCCAAACACATCGGAGCTCAAGGATTGGAGCCTTTGGGTAGCTAAGGAATGCTGTGCAACGGATGGACTCACACTGACTGGCAGGAAAGAGAGAAGCACGTGCAAATAGAATCCAGTGTTTGATCAGGGCTGAACTCTGAGGCCTCCTCACTCACCTGCATGTAGGGGATGGCCCGGACCCCTCCAACGTTCCTCAGCTGGGGTAAGTTCTGCAGCAGCCTCTCCAGCAGCATCAGCCGCACCATGTGCAGCCTGGGGACACAGAGGCAGCAATCAGACACGCCCCAAAACACATCACACCCCGCAGGATCTCCAACAGAGCACTGCAGTCTGCCCCAGAAACCCTAAGCCATCAAATCCTCCCAGGGAGGAGAGGACTCGCTGAGACTTCACAGGAGAGCGATGCCAAAGATGCAAAACACCTCCTCTGCCAGTGAAGCCACAGTGCCTAGGCCAGGCCACCTGGAGATTCCAACTGCACAGAAAGACATCCTGCAAATCAGCTCCACACTGCACTGGAGCAGTGACTGACCACCTGGAGATTCCAGCTGCACAGAAACACATCCTGCAAATCAGCTCCACACTGCACTGGAGCAGTGACTGACCACCTGGAGATTCCAGTTGCACAGAAACACATCCTGCAAATCAGCTCCACACTGCACTGGAGCAGTGACTGAGCACCTGCTGTCACAGGATGAAAATCTGCTGATGTTCCCAAAGTGCTTTAGGACACTTACACACAATTTTGTCCTAACCGTGAATTTCACAGGCTCCCAGGATTTTAGTGATTCCTTGGTAACAAGACTCATGGAGGATTTTGTCATCACTTCCTAGCGGCAGCAGTTTGGTGGGACACACTGGGTGCACTTATCACATGCCATGATCATTGCACAGAGGGTGCTGGGCACTGCCCAGGCTCCCCAGGGAATGGGCACAGCCCCGAGGCTGCCAGAGCTCCAGGAGCATTTGGACAGCACTCTCAGGGACAGGGTGGGATTGTTGAGGTGTCTGTGCAGAGCCAGGGGCTGGACTGGACGATCCCTGTGAGCCCTTTCCCAGTCAGGATATTCCACGATTCCGTGATTTTGCAGTGGCAGTTTGCTGCAGTTTGTGTTTCTCACTTTCCACTCTCATTACCCTGCAGTCACAAATGGCACTGCAGGAACTGCAGCAGCCACAGCCACTCCTCTACAAACACCCCACAGAGCACAAGTGCTGCTCCCAAAGAGGAAACAAAGCCTCTTGCCTGTTGCTGGTGTGGACGTCCCCCTCTGCCTCCCCTTCGCCCTCGGAGCCCTCTCCCTCCTGCTGGCCCGTGGTGGTGCTGATGGCTCCTGTGCTGGAGCTGACGCTGCCCGGCCCTGCCGGGTGACCCTCGGCCGTCGTGTCCCCGTAGGCACTGCTCCGGCCAGACACTGGGAACGGGAAGGGAACAGGGAAAGACACTGTCAGCAGAACTCATATGCACCTCACCTGCTTCCCATCCACCAGCACAGCTGAGCTGTACTTGCAGTCGTGGTTCTAAGGAGATGCTGTCTTTGGTTCTCAAAGCTACAAGAGAGACTGAAGATGCATCTGTAGAAATCTTTTATTTGCCAGCCTCATCTTTGTGGCCCAAACTGAACTGGTTCCACAGCAGCAATTTAACCTGAGTCAGACAAGGCATGGATGGGTACTGCAGGCAATTTTTTAAATAAGGGTCTGTGATTATTTTACCTGGGTATCAGTCCTAAACTAAAAACAGAGGAATTAATCCTATCTCATCCAACCTTAACCAGCAGTACAGTGAATTCTCCAAGTCTTGCTCTAGGCGTTCTGAGAGGAGAAGGCCCCAGGGAGACCTTGTTGTGGCCTCCCAGTGCCTTAAAAGACAGGGGGTACTTATAGTACTTAGGGTACTTGTGAAAAGAAGGGAGAGGGACATGTTACATGGGGAGAGAGTGACAGGACAAGGGGCAATGGCTTTAAGCTGAACAAGGGCAGGGTTAGATGGACATCAGGAAGAAATTCTTTACTCAGAGGGTGATGAAGCCCTGTCACGAGCTGTCCAGAGAGGCTGTGGAAGTGTCCAAGGCCAGGCTGGACAAGGATAGTGGAAGGGATAGTGGAAGGTGTCCCTGCCCATGGCAGGGGCTTGGAATGAGATGATCTTTAAGGTCCATTCCAAGCCAAACCATTCTGGGATTCAAGGATTCTGTTACTGCAGTCCAGCAAAATCTGCTGCAGATTCCAAACTTCCAGAGAACCACAACAAGCAGCAAATATTCCATCTGTGGGCACTTGGGCAGAATCCACGAAACAATGGATGGCAGCAGCCACTGGGAACTGAGATTCCCTCTGTGCCAGGACTCACCCACATGCTCCCACGGTGGGCAAGGCTGTGGAAGCAGGGAGCGAGCAGGGGGTGCAGCAGAGACAGCAGGGGTGCAGCAGGGAGGGGTGCAGCAGGAGTGCAGCAGGAATACAGCAGGGTGCAGCAGGGAGTGTGCAGCATGGGTGCAGCAGGGAGGGAGCAGGGGGTGCAGCAGGCAGGGGTCCAGCAGGGGAGGCAGCAAGCAAGGGTGCAGCAGGGGAGGCAGGGAGCAGGGGTGCAGCCTGCAGGGGTGCAGCAGGCAGGGAGCGGGGTGCAGCCTGCAGGGGTGCAGCAGGCAGGGAGCGGGGTGCAGCCTGCAGGGGTGCAGCCTGCAGGGGTGCAGCCTGCAGGGGTGCAGCCTGCAGGGGTGCAGCAGGCAGGGGTGCAGCAGGCAGGGAGCAGGTGTGCAGCCTGCAGGGGTGCAGCCTGCAGGGGTGCAGCAGGCAGGGGTGCAGCAGGCAGGGGTGCAGCAGGCAGGGGTGCAGCAGGCAGGGAGCAGGTGTGCAGCCTGCAGGGGTGCAGCCTGCAGGGGTGCAGCAGGCAGGGAGCAGGGGTGCAGCCTGCAGGGGTGCAGCCTGCAGGGGTGCAGCAGGCAGGGAGCAGGGGTGCAGCCTGCAGGGGTGCAGCAGGCAGGGGTGCAGCAGGCAGGGGTGCAGCAGGCAGGGAGCAGGGGTGCAGCCTGCAGGGGTGCAGCAGGCAGGGAGCGGGGTGCAGCCTGCAGGGGTGCAGCAGGCAGGGGTGCAGCAGGCAGGGGTGCAGCAGGCAGGGGTGCAGCAGGCAGGGAGCAGGTGTGCAGCCTGCAGGGGTGCAGCCTGCAGGGGTGCAGCAGGCAGGGAGCAGGGGTGCAGCCTGCAGGGGTGCAGCCTGCAGGGGTGCAGCAGGCAGGGAGCAGGGGTGCAGCAGGCAGGGGTGCAGCAGGCAGGGGTGCAGCAGGCAGGGAGCAGGTGTGCAGCCTGCAGGGGTGCAGCCTGCAGGGGTGCAGCAGGCAGGGAGCAGGGGTGCAGCCTGCAGGGGTGCAGCCTGCAGGGGTGCAGCAGGCAGGGAGCAGGGGTGCAGCCGGCAGGGGTGCAGCAGGCAGGGGTGCAGCAGGCAGGGGTGCAGCAGGCAGGGGTGCAGCAGGCAGGGAGCAGGGGTGCAGCCTGCAGGGGTGCAGCAGGCAGGGGTGCAGCCTGCAGGGGTGCAGCAGGCAGGGGTGCAGCAGGCAGGGGTGCAGCAGGCAGGGGTGCAGCAGGCAGGGAGCAGGGGTGCAGCCTGCAGGGGTGCAGCAGGCAGGGGTGCAGCAGGCAGGGGCACAGCAGGGCTCACTCACCGCTGTGCTCCCCGGCCACCGAGTCCACGGCGCTGCCGCCGCTCTCCGAGCCCACGCTGCCGCCGTGCTCCGCGGGCGATGTCCGCAGCGTCGAGCCATCCGTGGCCGCCGTGCTGCCCTCGTCATCAGACGCTGGAGCTAAGAGAATAAAGAGAGCTGTTACAAGTAAAAACACTGCCTGGGAACAACTGCAAACGACGCTCACGCCACGAGGGAAAAGCCGCGGGAATTGGGCTTTGGGTTGGGGGTCAGCTACAAATGGAGAGGGAGCTTGGGGGTGACCAGCAGCTCATTTCAAGCTGCTGAAAGCAGGGGAGGGGAGATATCCCCAGAGGAAACCTCATCAGACACACAGGCATGCACGGCTACTTGAAGAACAATATCTGGTTGTTCATAAATGCAAGGGAAATACTGCACGTGGTTTGTTTTGTCTGCTCTGGTTTAAGGAGAGGAAATAACTTCCTCAGAAGTCTACAGCGAGAGTCCATCAAAGCAGGGAAAGGCTGTGAGTGTGCTCTCAAAAATACATGAAGCCAATAGCAATAATTGGCTCTTCAAAACAGCATTTGCAAACCAGTTTGAAGGCATCATTTAAGTTAAAATCTGAAAAAGCTGATTGCTGGCAGTGAACAGTTACCTGATGCCGTTGTGTCCGAGAGTGTTCCGGCGTCGAGAGAGGAGGAGCTGGGAGCTTGGCCAGACAGCCCTAAGCTCTGCAGTCCAAGGGCACTGCTGCTGCTCCCTGTAAGCACAGAACAAGTGATGAGCACTTTGGAGAGAATTAAGTAAACTCAGGCATTTTCTGTACATTTCATAGTTCTGCTATCTTTGGTTCACTGGTGCTCCTTTCCTTCCCAGTTCCATCCCTTTTTTGCCTGCTGACAGTGCCCACATCTGACCTTGCTGATCTTGTTGCAGGCTCAGGGCAATAGCCAATTCCACCATTGTCTCATCATCTGCATCTGGAGGGATATCCAGCATCGGGGGAAATCCCTCTGCTCCAGCCAGAAGAGCCTCCAGAGGGGAAGGGTTCCCATTATTCACATTCTCAGAAGTCTCCAGAACCATGGATTCGGACTATGGAGAGGAAACACAGTGAGAGCTTTCTCCAGACCAGCCCCAGCCATGGAGCACTACGAACAGGCTCAGCAGAACTGAACTGAACTCAAGTCCTAACACACTCCAAAGGCTCCAAAGAGAAGCTCTGGACTCACCACCATCTCAAAGTCTCCGTGATCCACCTCGCTCTGCTCCTGGCTCTCCTGGCGGATGTGCTCTCCATTGGCTATCCCAGAGCTCTGCAGTTTGTCTTCTGCATCGTCATCATCATCATCGTCCTTATCTCCTGAGTGACAAAGCATGAGTTTGTAAATGCACAGCTCCTCAGCCCAGCCCCAGCAGGGCAGTGAATGCTGGGAAAAACCCAAGCTACCCCAGCTACCAAGAGACTCCATGACACCTACAATTCGCTTCAAGACTAAAAAGCCTCTCTTGGATGGAGCTCTGATGCTCTAATTTTGGTGTGCATACATCTTTGACTGATTTACTAGAACCTGGAAATATGCATGGAAATACTAATTCTAGATTACTGCTCTCTAGGTAAAATGATCAGATTTTCCTGTCACTGAAAGGGGAATATCTCCTCTTTGAATCCCAAAATATCAACAAAAAGGTGAGAGTTTATTAAATCAAATTTTTAAAAGGGGTTCAGGGGCAAGGGAGAGCAAAAGAAAGGAAGAAGGCTAATTTTAGTATTTTTTAGTCCCGATTTATAACAAGACTGCTTTATTTTCTTGTCCTTTCTGACAAACCCAGCAGTCCGTGCTGGTGTGGAGGCAGAGGAATGCCCTGGCATACCCATGGGGGTGTTGCTGCGAGGGGACGATGGCAGGGTCACGTGTCTCCGCTTGTTCCGGGGTCTCAGCACCCTGATCAGAGCTTGCTTGCAGGAAAAGCTCACTGCTGGGTCCTGCAGGGTTAATAGCTCATCATTACACTCCTGAAGCTCTAAGTCCTTATTCAGAGCAGAGGGAAAGATGGCTAAAAATACACTTGTGACTCTGGTTGGTCATGATTCATGTAAGGCACAGATCACTGCCTAAACTCCCTGTTTCCCTCAGGAGCCACAAAGCAACGCTTGTAATTCCACATGCAGCACATGACAAACACTACTGGAACACAAGGAGAGGGAGAATTCTGCTTCATTCACTCCTGGCTGGGTGGTTTTGGCTGTATGTTGTGTCTGTACTATGTATTCTCGTTCTACCCATGTTTAATTCTCTTCACATTATAGAATCACAGAAACATTTAGGTTGAAAAAGCCCTCTGAGATCGAGCCCAACCATACACCCAACACTGCCAATCCCCCTAACCCATGTCCCCAAGTGCCACATGGACATTTTTAAATCCCTCCAGCGGTGGGGACTCAATCACTGCCCTGGGCAGCCTGTGGCAGGCTGGACAAGCCCTTCCATGAAGCAATTTTTCCTGTTATCCACCCTAAACCTCCCCCGGTGCAATTACAGGCTGAGGCAGAGCAGAGCAGGATGACATACTGGGCAAAGTAACATCTGCATGTAGATCTTGGATGCTGTATGGATACAGTCCAGCTCACACGTGCAGTACCCATGGATAATATCCACCAAAGCATTGACTGTGGCTTCAACGTGAGTGAGACCTAAGGAGGAATAAGAGCAGGACTGCAATCAGCTCTCTCTGTATTTCAGTACAGAGTGAGGCACTTCAGGAAGCATCTTTTGTTTGCAGACTTCAAGGCACAATGTTAACAGCACAAATATATTGATTTTCAATCTGCACTGAGCCAGTCTTGTCCGTCTGATGGAATATTGTGAACTCCATACACCAGCACCACTGAATATCCTCTAACACCACCCACAAAGGCAAAAGTGGGTAAATCAATCATCAGTCCCTTTTTCCTGGCACAATACACGTCCCCCTGAACAAAAGCTTCGAGCAGAATTTGCAGCCCCACATCACAAAGCCCTCACTAGCACCGAACGAGTCATTTTCTCTGCTTACAAACTCAAAAACAGGACCCTTCAGAAGCCACAGGCTTGCCAATAGCAAAGGAAGAGCTCTCCCACCTGGCAGGCAGGCAGGGGCCAGGAAGGCGTTTTTGGGTTTTGATGCATGGAGCTTCCAGAAGTGGTTCACCAGCTGGGTAATGAAGGTGCAGCCCTCTCCTTCCGTGTGCTTCTGGGCCTCCTGCCCTTCTTCACTCTCTGCACAGATTAAAAAACACCTCTCAGGAATGTGCAGGGGAAAGCCTTAATGAGGGTAACACCGAGTTTATTTGAAATGGCTTTTTCCAGAGGCTTTGATGTTCTCATCCCCAGGATATCACACATGTACCAAATGTGTCAAACACAATCCCTGTCACACCGAACCCAATACCCCAGCACAGCTCCAATTACCACAACAGAAACTTAGAGAAAATTACAGACTTATCTACCTGTTTCCAGCTGGGGCAGCTTTGATTCTGTGTAGTGGACCAGATTGTTGGGTCTCATAATAGCAATGGATCGAGCAGTGATGACCAGTCTCTGGAACACCTCGGGATCAAGGTCCTTTCCTTCTTTGGTTGAGGAAGTCAAATACTGAATGGCTTTGCTTAGCAGTGCTTGATCCTGCAGAGTGAAAGCAAAGGAAAAGGAAAACAACTGAGTGCAGTGCAAGAAAGCAGCTGAAGTACAGCCACGGGACAGATCCTGGGGAAATCCGGCACTTGTCATCTAAGGAAGAACAACTAATCCTCAAAAGTTACAGAATCACACAACTCTGGTGAAACACAAAAGCCAGCAGGGCAGGCAGCAGCTAAAGGGAGTTGAGCCAGCAGGTTTGTGCTGCATGGAGGAAGGGCTCTCTAGGGCTGTGCTGCACCTCAGCCATGACCTGGTGCTTCCAGGAGCCCCCAGGTGGCCACGCCCTGGTCAGTACCTTGTGGTTGTGGTAGGCTGAACGGCTGGTGTGCAGGCTGGCCAGGAGGCTCTTGGTCTGCTGCTGCACGCTGGAAGGGGCTGGCATGGACAGCAGCACCGTAGCCAGCTCCTGAGCTGCAATCTTATTCTTCTCCTAAGAAAGACAAACCCCATTATTCAGTATTTTACCACCACTCAGGGTACCTGCAGCTCCCTTCCCTCCCAGCAAGTTTCTGCCTTCCTTCAACACCCTTTTGATAGCCTCCCTCAATTTACTGTTTGACATTTAGGGAACATTTTGCATGTCTACATAAGAAAAGTCCTTCTGAGATTTATGGGCTCCTACCCTGCTGTTTCTGTAAACGAGGTCACTCGAAGCACAAAAAGCCCACCAGCGCTAAATGCAAATGCCAATTGTCATTCTAAACTAGTTTCAAATGCTTTTGGCTAAGTCAACTTTGAGATCAGTGCTCTGAGCGAAAGGGATGCGGCTCTGCTCCTATCAGGCCCCCGGGGCTGCAGGAGGTAGTGCTGAGCCCCTCCTCCCCCAGCTCCAAAGCTCAGGAATGTATTCAGAAAGTTACTTGCCTTCTCGTTGACTGGTCCCACAGCAAAGCAGCTTTCCAGCGCTTCTAAAGAACTCACTACTAGCCTGGAGGGAGAGAGGAAAGCAGGCTTGAGTACAGCAACCCTTCTCTCTCCTTAGCACTCTGCTTTATGCGGGCTACAGTCATGAGTAGCTCAGAGACAGCTAACGAATGCCAAGTACAAAATCAAAGCATGATAAAACCTGCCACAGGCACCATGCATATCATTTCATTGTGTTACAGACCAGAGTTAAACCTGGCTCACGCTCACAGACAAACTTAGGACTGCTTTAATAATCCACAGCTGAAAGACAGGGGCTTTTCTCTCCCAAAGAGGATAAAACATTTCCTTACGCAGCCTGCAGCAGGGATAACTTGGATTGTCTTGACAGTCCCAATTCACCATGGCCCCCAGACGTACAGATGACTGCAGATCAAGGCTGGCTATGACACATGGGAAAAAGCGGAACCGACTTTGCTAAGGGAACGACGGTCTACTCGCTCGCTATTTTCACACAGGTTGCTCTTTCCAATTTGGAGTTTCAGCACAAAAGATTCCAGAGGAAAATTAACTCGGAGCACTGGGTGTGACCCCAAGGCAGGGATGCTGAGGTTCCAGGTCTGGACAGTGGGAAGGCCACATGTCCTGAGGGAAAACCTGATTTACAAGTGGCAGCAGAGTCCCTGGAGCAGCCCTCCATGCCCCCAGGTAGAACTACCTGAAATGCCATCTGACACACCAGAGGGAGCAGGAAGATAGAGGAAAAAGCAGGGAAAAGAGAGCATTACGGGGAAAAATAACACCGTAGGACTGGATATGAGGTAGAAGGAACAATTGTCTGGTCTGGTGGTGATAAATAACATCCCCCTCCCCACAGCCACCCTCAGAAAGCTTGGAGGGAACAGAAGTGGGATAAGAAGGAAGGAACAAAGCAGAGAGGAGTCTGTCAAACAAGCAACAGTTACGCTGTGTGCAGCAAAAATCTGCAGACCACCTCATCTTTACATCTGCTAAACCATCTGCCATGCAATGACCAGAATGTAAAGAAGCAAATGTCACTTGGAAAACCAAAAAAACCCCAGTCACCAAAAGCCACACCATGTGTTCTGTCTCTCTGACACACACTCATTCGTGCAGAGAAAAGGATGCCATACTAACCGGTCCAGGGTGGTTAGGGACTCAGTGTCAGAACTTTGGGGGAGCAAAGAAAAAGGAAAAAAAAAATGTGTAAAGCTCACAGAAAAACTCCCTAGAACACATTCTAAAGCAAAAGGCAAATTAAATGGGGAAATCAGGAAGCCAGGGGAGCGTCAGTCTAAGCAGGGGTCTCTCTACCTGGGCAGCACACACCGGGCTGGAGCAAAACAAAGACAGAGATGAGCCAGGTCACCTCACACAGAGAAGCCAAGCACCACCTAAAGCACCACCCAGGCTTAAATTCAAGTGCACACACTAAACTTGGATAGAATAGCTGCCTCCTGCCTGCCATTAGTTGTTCCTACTCCAGAGGCTCTTTGGAAGGTAACCATGTAACACCAAATAGGAAGAATTTTTTTTTCTTTTGGTCTGAATTTTTAGAATGTAATCCCACTGCTCTGGAAAACTAGAGAGCATGTCTGTGCTGAGAGGGACATCTTGTGGGGATGTCACAGCAGAGGAGGGAAGGAAAGGGAAAATAAACACAGGAAAAAATCCCATGAACTATTAGACAAAATATTAAAGGATGGCTGAACAGGTCCCTCAACTGGGCCTAACTGGCACTTCAAGCCCTCACCCTTTACCTGCGAATTTCAGTCAGACAAAATTAACCACCACCTCCTCACAGTCAAGCAGTGTATGTATCCTCTAAAATGCTCATTTTTCAGCAGTACCAGTTCCTCTTTGAGCTGTTTCCCTCCTGTCCTTGCTGCTTTCTACAACCCACATGACACAGACTGCATGAGCTCAAAGGAAAACACACGGTGGATACAAAAAAGAACACAAGGTCTATTTATTCACTGAAGATATGCCCAGGTCACCCTTGGGGTTTGGCTCTCAGCAGGGATATGGGGGAAAACCCAACACTTTTCCCAGCACAACAGCTCAGCCTGAGGTACGTGGGCTACAAGGCAAGTTGGTGGGAGCCACGAGCCTAAAGCAGGGTCACACACAAAGCCCTCCTCAAAACTGAGCTTAACTTCAGAGAGGCCTGACCTTTGTCAGCTCTAGAGAATGAAAAAAAAATTTCCAACTTGAAATGAGAGAATGTACCAAGGCAGCAGAAATCGCTTTTAGCTCCTGGAGACTGCTGAAACATGAGCTAGGCAGCACAAGCATGCACACAGATCTACCCATCTATTGCACCAGACCAACCAAGAGCCACCACAAACCCTCCAAAATAATCACTGTTTGCAGTTGTGGCTTTGTACGGCAGTGAGAACAACTCACTAATTCCCTCCAGTTAGGAAAAGCACACAAGTGCACCTGAGTGCCCGCCACAACCATAACCCATTTCCAGGGAGAAATGAAGGAAAGATTGTGGAAATACCTCTCCAGGACAGTGCCACTGGCGGCAGCAGGGGCAGCTGACTCTGTGTCCCCAGTGCCATTGCCTTGGTTCAGGTTTGGGGGACAAACGTTGCTCACAGAAGCCGACGGGAAGTCCTCGGGGGGCTCGTCAGGCCAGCCAAACTGCTCTTTGGTTTTGCCATAAATTTTGATGGAATCCATCATGGTGACTCCAGCAGGATCCACAGAAGCTCCAACTGTAGTGATGAGAGAAATTTCTTACAAACTGAGGGAACTGCTGCTTTTGGATACAAACAGGCCTCGTTTCACATGGCCAGGACAGCAATTACACAGCCACTGACAGTGCCATCTCCTCTGCAAGGCCATTTTCCTTCTATTACCTCAGCACAAAATCATTGAGCTGAACTACTGCACACTCACTCACTGCAGCAAGGAACTGGGCCATAAATTAGTTATAAGTTATATATACATATATACATAAATATATATATACACACACACATATATATATGCATATATACATACATACATACACACACACACACACATATATATATATATTAAAAAAATATATATATATAAATTATAAATAAGTTATGAAATGCTCAGGGCTCCCCCCTCAGATTGTTTTTGCAGTCAGGTCAAACGAACAGATTGAGGAAACTCCCTGCTGTGAGGCGAGGCAGGTTCATCCCATCTAACAAAACCTTGCTCAGAGCAAGCAGGGAACAAAGCCTTACTGAAGATGGTGAGTTTCTTGTCAGCCTGCAGGGCCTCCTCGCGGGTGAAGGGGAAGTCGAACCAGCGGGCGCGGGTCATGTTGAGCTGCATGGTGCGGCCGAAGATCTCCAGGTAGGAGGGAGCTCGCTCGATGGCCTGCGTGCCGATCTGGATCCGCATGCCCGTCATCACCATCGTGCTGTTGTTGTTGGTCACCTCGATGGTGAAACCCCCAGGCTGCAGAGAACAAATCACAGCTCCAAAATTCACTCTGAAGCCAATTGTCTGTGCAGCAGTGCCTCCACAGTTTATTGAATTACAGGATTTGCATGAGGTCATTGCAGTCAAGCAGACTCCTTAACCAAGGCATGGGATCAAAGTGAACAATAATGTCACCCAGAAGCCCAAAAGAGCTCCCAGCTTGCCCCACTCACCTTTGTGTTGGCCACGTACATGCCCGTGGAGTTGAGGCGGTGCTTTATCTGCTGGGCATTGTACACCTGCAGCAGGTCATTGCCTCCAAACTCCACATCCGTCAGCTGCTGGTTGTGCTCAAAGAAGTCAATGGGGAAGTTCACCTGGCTGGATGTGCGAGTTGCTGCAAGGGGAAAGAGATGTTTAATGACAAATGACATTCTAAACAGGCAAAGCTGTGTAAGAAACCTGCAGAAACAGCTCTCCTCCTTCGGAAACATCCGTATGTGTTTCTAGATACATCTATGGGAACATTTTATCCACTTAGCCAGTGTCACCCTTGAGAGGTTCACCACAACAGCTCCTTGGTCACAGGAAAGGAAGAAGTAACTCTTTATTTTCCAGAGCCTTTTTATACTATTTTCTAACTTTCACGTCACACATCCATTGGCTCTCAATTCACCACCCCACAATGTCATTGGCTACAGCCAGAACAACATCTTGGAAAAACACCACCTGCATGAGCCCAGCTATCTCTGTTTATGAGTTCTTGCTTGTTTTGAACCAGAGAGCCACTGGGAGAATTGAGAATAACAAGTTGGTCTCACAGTAAAGTAGCTCTTACTCTGTACCTATGATTCCCACAGCCAGTACTTAAGTAATTATCAGAGGTGAATGTTTGAAGAATTTAGATGCTGCTGATCATTTGTTACATCTCCATTAGTTACAAAGGTCACACGAGGAGCCCTTACTGATGGCGGCTGCCTTGCGCTTGCGGACAGGTTTCATGATGCTGATGACACTGCTGGGCTGCAGAGAGGGCTGCAGCCAGTAGGACGTGTTCTCCACATTGGCCATGTAGATCCTCAGGCTGCCATCCTCACACAGCAGGATCATGGTGGTCCTCTGCTGCTCGTTGCAGGCCGTGTGACGGATGGCCACCATGTCCTGGATCTGCAAGGCAAGGCAAGGCAAGGATGTGGCAAGTCTTGCTTGAAGGAACAAACTCTTTGCATTAGAAAAGCTGCCAGGACTGGAGATCTTGTCGATGGAACAACAAGAAACCAAATTTTAAGGGTCAAAAACACAGGGAACTCGGACTAACCTTTGCTTTGGCTGGTAAGGTCTTAATCTCCTGGATGAGGAACGTGTCTGGCTTCACCATGACCACCAGTGGGACACCCGTGGTTTGCTGGACACAGCACACCAGGCCAGGGTGGTTCATCACCTCAGACCACTGACACAGGGCTGGAGAAGTCTTACTGCCACCATTGGAACTGCAAGAGGGGAAGGCCACAATGACATTCATTCAAGGAGCAGCACAAGCAAAATCACACAAAATTCATTGTGTTCAAATCAGTTAAAGCTTCATCCTGAGCAGGGATTCAAGCACTGTATTAATGAACAGTGTCTGGTTTACAGGTGAGAAACCTCACACAGTCACCAGAGTGGAGAGAAGGCACGAGCATCCCAGCTCTCAGCCTTGATCCCTACCCTGCAAACCTGAGGAAAAACACTTGCTTAGTGTTGCATTTCACGCCCCAAACCAAGGAGGGAATTTATAAATTATTTTCAGCAATGTTTTTACGGTGAAACATTTCCACGTTTCAACACACCTGGCAGCACTAAGCAAAGGCCAGTGCAGGAGAATCAGTGACTGCCCAGTGGAAAAAGAGCTACAAAAAGACTAAGCCAAACTCGACTGGAGTTCAGGAGCTCTTGGAACCTGACCCTCCTTCCAAGCCCACTCGTGACAGCAGCTTTTTGGTAGGCCAGTGAAGAGTCTGTGGCCTGAGTGCCCAGCACTGCGTATCAGAAAACACAACAGAACTGTTTTTTTCTTGCCACATTCACAGAGTAAGAGATTGGTTTCCCCAAGGGAGTCTGAAAATGAGCCTTAACATGCACAATGCACAAGGTCCACTGCAGCAGCGGTGCAGAGAGAAAACAAAGGCTTCCTGCTCAGCTGCCTTGGCGAGGGCAGATAATCCCATCAGTTCCAGCGGCTGCACCGGGAGCAGCTCACTCTGTGCAGCTCTGCAGACACCTTTCTGCTCTGAAACCTTGCTGGGGAGACAAAATGCATGTGTGCCCCCCTGCCCAAACAGCCACCTTTCATTCTAATCATCCTGCAACTGGGATTTCATCAAATTCCTGAGCTGGAAGGGACCCACAAGGAGCATCAAAGTCCATTAGAGCAGAAGCACCATGGAAAGCAGCAAGAAATCATCAGTCAACAGGGGATCTTCACCACAAGGTTTGGGCATTCGGAGCTGGGATGTTAATGATGAGTAATATTTATTAATAATAAGAAGGAATAAAAATGCAGGGAGTGTCCCCCAGGAGCCTCACCTCTTGATGTTAATTGGGAAGAGGCGCTGCACCTCCAGGCTGGCCCGGCTGATGGTGGCTGCGAAGGATTTGCCTTGGCAGTAGCTGAAGAACAACATCTGCAGCACGTGGGAGTAATAGACTGACACCCCCCCTCCTGCCACCTGGCCATTGCTGTCCTGGGGGATCCAGAGAAATGCCAACATTTAACATAAACACAAATACCCCAAACACTCTGTCAGGCTTTTAAATGTACGATGGAATTACTCCCAAAGCCGCCCCTCCTCCCCAGCAGTGAGAGAACAGAGCCCTAAACGACAATTTTCTAAGCTGAACTCCTGGGTGAACTCATCCATCAGACACTTCAAAGGCTCTGGGAGGGGATGCTGAGCCTGCACACCCGGAGGCTGTAGGTAACACCCTGAGCTCCCGCAGCTGGGAGCCTCAGCGCCTGTGACAGTCTCACAGGGAGCATTCCCTGTATTCCCAGCTCATAAAAGACCTTGCCGAGGGCCTCCTTCCCATCTATTCCTGTTTTGAAGCAGGCTGGGGTGAAAATGCTGGAGAGATTTTAAAGGTCACCCCCAAGACTAGAAACAAAGGTTCACTGCAGCTCTCCAGCCCCAGCAATGGTGATTTATCCCTCCTGCTCCTGCACCTTCGGAGTGCCTTGCTCTGAGAACAGCACTGCTCTGAAGCCATCTCCCTGCTGAGAAATCCTGCTGGGCATGACTTCAGAGCCAGCCATGGAAAACATGCTCCATTTTCTAGATGAAAGGATCAAGGGGTTTAATTTTCACCCCCACCTCCTTTACTGTAAGGGTATTTCTCTCTTTAGAGGAATGCAAAAGCTCCTTGATCTAGATCAGGGGGCTTAAAAGGAGAAAGGGAAAAAAGCAGGAAACTTCTGCCTTCAAAAGGCAAAAAAAGAGAGAAAGGGAAGTCACCAGCACCTTCAGGTCCTCATGATTGACTTCAAGCACGTTGGTGACATAGAAGGGCCCGTGCTGGGCACTGCTGGCCTCCTCCATGAGCTGTGTGTAGATGTAGCCAGCAGAGGACATGATCACTATGATGTTCTTCCCCTCCTCGTTGAACAGGAAAGTCACATCCCTGATTTTGGAACTCGGGAGGAGGAAGTAGAAAGTTGGACTCAAGGCGTCTACGGAGAGATCGTAAATCTGTGGGAAGAACCAAGGAAGTAATTAACTACAATGATAATCAAGGCAGTAATTAACTGCTATGATACAAAACAGTGCAAATGGCCAAGAGCTGAGATGAGGAATCCCTACGACATTACATTGGGATTCCCTCAGTTACAGTTTGGGGTTTTTGCTCTTTGCGTTATCTGGATTTGCTTTTCCTTGCAACAACAGCCCAAATATGCCAAATTCGTATTTCTAAGAATATTATCACATTCTCCCACATGCAACTCTGAAAGGATCCAGACTCTGATGTCTGCAAGAAGTTGTGTCACCAACAGCTCATGGCCAGACATACCTTCACAAAGTCTGCAGTGACAATGGCCAGCTCTGTTTGAGACCCTGGCAGCCACACAGCTTTGATGATGAAATTCCCAGTGGCCAGTTGAGGATGAAGCACCAAATGATCAGAGACTGACCCAGAGCTGCTGAAAGTTAGCACGTGGCAATCCTAGAGTAATGAAGAAAATTGATCAAATATTAGAACAAAGTGTTTACAAACATTTGAAGCCAGGAACAGAGGTAAAAGTCATCATTTCTCCTAGGGCAAATAATGATTCAGAGAATCTACATCTAAATTTTCTGCATTAAAGATAAATGACACAAAGCTTTGAAAAGAAAAAAAAAACCAAAAGAACACAGAGTGCAGCTTTTTCTTAGCAAAATAACAGACCTGTAGATTCTGCACTGGGAAAGCTGAATCTAAATTTGGGACAATACAAAAAAGAGGAGTCCTTGCCAAAGAACATTAATTGCTGCAGACTACTTTAACACACTGAGTTTGACATGACTAAGCCTTGGCTCTTGTCTTCAAATAAAATCAGTCTAAATACACTAAGAAGTACTATTTCAAAGCACTGTCTCATTAATTATATTATTCATACAGGTCCTGCTTTTTTACCTCATCTATCTAGCAGGGAAGTGAATCAGGAGCTAAATCAGTGACAGAACTTTGGAGGCAGCTCTGCGTTAACTCCTCGGAGGAAACAAACACAGCTGGCTTGGAGCTGATGTTTCCAGCTCTCTGGAGAAGGCTTTGGCACTTACTTTGAGCCCACACACAGCCAGGTAGTCCTCCTTGCAGGGATTCCCCGTCAGGCTCAGCACAGTGAAGGGGACGGGCGCGGAGGCGAGGCGGGTGAGGGTCAGCTTTCTTTTGCTGGAGTCGGCTTGTTTGAGCAGAGCTGAGAGCTGGAGCACCGTGATCTGCACCACAGAATGAACCCAGTTATGTGACTTTGGAACTCAGGGAATAAGGCATTGCAGGTCCAGATCCAACAGTTACAGAATCAGAACCACAGAATCATCAAGGTTGGAAGAGATTTCCAAGATCACTGAGACCAAACACCACCCCAGCACCACCATAATCACCCCTAAACCACATCCCCACGTGCCATGTCCAGACACCTCTTGAACACTTCCAGAGTTGACAACTCCACCACCTCTCTGAGCAATTTATTTCAATGCCTGACCACTCTTGCAGTCATTTTTTTGTTTACTGTAACTAATTTGAACCTCCCTTGGTGCAACTTAAGACCATTTCCTCTTGTCCTTTCACTAGTCATGGACCCCCACCTGACTCCAACCTCCTCTCAGGCAGTTGCAGTGAGGTGGGTGATGGCAGTGAGTTGTTCTCACTGTTCCTGCTGCAGGAACTCTTCTCCCTGAAGAGTTTTTCCTACCAGGGGTTCCTCTAAACTGTGCAACGCTTCACACCAGATCTCAGGACGGACAGAACAAACCACAGTCCTGCCTGTTCCTCAGTGCCATTCCATTTCCCCTAGGAACCCAGCGGCTCCAGCACTGTTCCATTTCCCTTGGGAGCCCAGCACTGTTCCTCTTCCCTCAGAACCCCAGCAGCTCCAGCCCTGTTCCATTTCCCCTAGGAACCCAGCGGCTCCAGCACTGTTCCATCTCCTCCCGGATCCCAGCAGCTCCAGCCCTCTTTTATGTCCCTTGGGAACACAGCGGCTCCAGCCCTGCTCCATTTCCCTTGGGAACCCAGTGCTGTTCCCCTTCCCTCAGGAGCCCAGCAGCTCCAGCCCTGTTCCATGTCCCTCAGGACCCCAATGGCTCCAGCACTGTTCCATTTCCTTTGGGAACCCAATGGCTCCAGCCCTGTTCCATGTCCTTCAGGAACCCAGCAGCTCCACCACCGTTCCATCTCCCTTGGGACCCCAGCAGCTCCAGCCCTGTTCCATGTCCCTCAGGAGCCCAGCAGCTCCAGCCCTGCTTCGTGTCTCTCAGGATCCCAGCAGCTCCAGCCCTGTTCCATCTCCCTCAGGATCCCAGCAGCTCCAGCCCTGTTCCATCTCCCTCGGGATCCCAGCAGCTCCAGCCCTGTTCCATGTCCCTCAGGAGCCCAGCAGCTCCAGCCCTGTTCCATCTCCCTCAGGATCCCAGCAGATCCAGCCCTGTTCCATCTCCCTCGGGATCCCAGGCCCAGCGCAGGGAGCTCACCTTGCCCTTCTCGTGGCTCACAGCCAGGTGCTGGCGGCGGCCGTGGGGCGAGGACAGCACGCACATGGCCACGCGCCGCAGCACGTGCGCGCTGATCAGCTGCCGGATGGTCTGGCCCTGGTCCCCGCTGTAGTTCATGCGCACGTTCTCAAAGGCGCCTTCCTGGGAGCCGAGGGTTGGGACCTGAGCCAGGGAAAGCACCCAAAGGGTGTCACTGGAATGCCTCTGTTTGAAAGCCATTCCCCCCATCCACACCGTT
Organism: Acanthornis magna; assembly: GCA_036785705.1. Lineage (NCBI taxonomy): Eukaryota > Metazoa > Chordata > Aves > Passeriformes > Acanthizidae > Acanthornis > Acanthornis magna. The sequence continues at coordinate 95,245 of JAWUZG010000575.1, forward strand.
AATCCCTTTTGTTCCGTACCATCAGCTGATCTGTCATTTCTACTGATTTGTCCAACGTGTGGAGCTCATTGAGAGCCTGCTGGGCACGGCTGCTGCTGCCCATGGCTGAGGCTTGCTGGAAGTTGACCTGGATGGCATCCATCAGGAAATTCAGCATCTCCAGCACCAAAGGTGCAAAGGAGAAGTTGGCCTACAAGAAACAGGTAAGGGAAATGAGGAACAAGATGCTCCTGATGGGAGCTTTCATAAGAGCTGCACATTAACTGTTTTTTAGAGCCTGACACCCGTTTATGACCCCTCTCATCATAAAAATCAAACAGCTCAGCTGATAACCAACCCAGCCTGCCCAAGATCCTCATGATAACTCATCTCTGCTTAGCAATTCTACCTGGGACTGCAGCTCCTCTCGACAGCCCTCCACATTTCTGCACAGGCTGCTCTTCTTGGGCTTTTCCTCGTCGGGGCCCTTGCCCTCGCTGATGGTGACCTTGGCCTTCTCGGCAGGGGACGTGCTGGCGTGGCGGATGACACTCTCGGGCACGCGGGGCTCGCTCTGGAAGGCTGATTCCTTCATGGTAGAGCTCATCCCACTGCTGGGAGTTCTCTTCACCAGTGCCTGGGAATGACAGAGTAACGCTAAAAGCCCAAACCAGATTCAACTTGGCTACTGCTGAAGTGAACATGGATTGTAAGAATGGCAAGCAGAGCACAGTTTTAAAGAAATAACAGCCTGCATGTGACTCTCCACCCAAGTATTAAAAAATCTCCATATTTAAGATATAATTATTTCATTTGCTAAATTAGTGAAAAACATGGGAAAAGGTGTTCTTTGCTGTGCAGCAAATTCTGTAAAGGCAGGTGGAATCCCAGGAGTCACCAGGACACAGATTTGCCAATGCTCTTATTGGATGCAAAAAAATTAATTTCCAGGCGAGCTGTAAATTCCAAGGGTTCATTATAAAGTTAAAGCCTTCAAGTCTTAGCACTCCTGCACGCTTAAATCCTGACATAACTTACTGCAGAACAGAAAATTGCAAAGGATTTTAAAATCTGAAGACATAAAGAATTTACCAGGCAGCTGCCATCCTCCTTGGCTCCACAGTCACAGAAGAAGGATCCATACTTGGCGTAAGAAATCTCATGATCCTTGTGACAAACTTTAGCACAAACTGTGCAAACACCAACCCCATCAACCATCTTGCAAGTGTGACAGTGGTACCTGCCCAAAAGAAGCCAGGTGAGTTTTGAAAGGCAGTGCCTTGAGGCTCACAAACTACACTGGTTTTCTTCTCAGTGGCCAGAAATGCCAGGCTGAAACTCTGAACACAAGCTTGAGATTCTTACCAATGTTGATTCATGAATTCTTTCTGTGTGATGGTGAAGGTACAGAGTTTATTACAGAGAGAATCTTCATCCTAACAAGAAGAAAATTGTTTTAGGAATGTGCTATAACTGGAGCTACAGTGAAGTACATGTACAGAAGAAATTCCCCAGACAACAAATGTGCATTTTAGGAATAGCAAGTTTTAGCAACACTGAGCTAGAAGACGGCAGCTGGTATCAAGCCACAAGAGAAGACGGTGACACAGTGTACTAACATGAAACGGTTAACAAGAAACAGTAACAAGAATATAGATACAAAAAAATTAAAGAACACATTCTAACAGCTTTTCTTTCACCACCCAACAGCACTTAAAAGTGCTAATTTAAGTTGCTCACTGATACAAAAACTAGTAATTGACAAACCAACCAGTAGGAACAAACCCGTGTTACTCATTTCTTCCTTTTTTAAATTAAAAAAAAAAAAAAAATTAACTTTCTTTGACATCACAAAGTCAACAGATCTAGGCAGGAATGACAGATCCTCTCTTTCCAGACCTGACAAGTAGGGTTCTTCACTTAGTCTCACATCAGAAATAAACAACAAAATCTTAATTTATAAGCTGAGTGATTTGGAAGGTGCAAAATAAACACCGCTGTCCTCTGCAGCATTCACTGTGCCTGTTGCCTACCGAGTCCTCAGCCTGGGAGTCCTCCTCCTCCACCGCCAGCTCCTCCACCCAGTCGGAGTCCACCTCGATGGCCCTCTCCTCCCCATCCACTGACAGGTGACTGGGGCCCTGCCCGCTGCTCTGGCCCAGGGCGTTGGTGACATCGGCCAGGTAGGACACGATGTGGCACGTGCACTCCAGGATAGTCACGTGCTGGGGAGCAGAAGGGAAGGAAAATCAGAGGCAACACTCACATCCTACAGCAGCTGCTACAGGGCAAGAAAACAGGACAGCCCCCTCAGCCGAATTGCTGTAAATTCCCACCATGAAACCAAACCAGGAGAGCTGAACTGGTGCCTGGGATTGATTTCTGCAAGTGAAGCACCCACACAAGTCTTACCTTCCCTTGCATGACGTTGGCATTCATTTTTTCTACCACGTTCTTTTGAGACAGGTATTTCTTGCTGCAACACAAAACACTGGGAATTACCACGGAATCCCAGAATGGTTTGGGTGGGAAGGGATCCTAAAACCCATCTCATCCCACCCCCTGCCATGGGCAGGGACACCTCCCATTATCCCAGGGTGCCCCAAGCCCTGTCCAACCTGGCCTTGCACCCTCCCAGGGATGGGGAGTCCAAAACCCTTGACTACAGCTAACAGCCCTTGGAAGTATAAACTCAGTCCTGACCAACAGCTTCAAGCACTCAGTTTGCTTTAAGTTAAAAACAGGGAATGTGTGAATGCAGTAATTAAACCATCCAGAGTGGAAAAGAAAGATAAATTGTGATTGTTTGGAACAGATGGACACAGATCAGCCTCCCTCAGACACTTTATATTCCAAACAACAAACAATAAACTAGGAGAGAAGGGAATATCTTTGAACACAAATTTCTGTCCCCAAAACACCAGGAAAGGAATAAAAATCCCCATCAATGAAGCATCAGCAGTATAGAGTTCACTCTTACCATCTGCCCAGCCAGTCCACAGCAGCACCATGGAGCTGGAGGTGTCCTGCCCCTTGTCCTGCACTGGCCAAAGTCGCCATGACGACCATCAGTTCAGGAAAGCCTGTGCCATCCCCATTGGCCAGCATCTCCGTTGCCATTGGTATCAGGGTGCTGAGCAGAACAGTGCACACGCCTTCCCCCACTTGGCTGAGCAAAAAAAAGAGTTTTACACAGGTACCATAAAGAACCAGCAGCAACTCACACAAGATTTGCACCTCAGAGAGCAAACACAGCACACACAAGACAGGAGCTGTGCTTTACCTGTTCTCCCGAACGATGTAAGTTGTCAGGAGCTGCAGCAGCTGCCTGTTCTCCTGAACCACATCCAGCTGGTCTGAGTCCTTGGGTGGGGACATGGTCATCCTGGTGAGCCAGGCCTGCAGCCTCACAGGCTCCACACAGGCCAGCTGAGCCAGGGAGCCACACAGGCGCAGCAGGCTGGGGTTGGGGCTCTTCTCAGCTGGGGGGAAAGTTACTGTCAGTGACAGATGCTACAATGAACACATGTGAAAAGGGTTTTTCTTCAAAGTGTGAAGCTGTCACCCCACTCCCTCCCACAGCTTTTCTTCCAAGCACTTTCCCATCTCAGGCAACATAAGAACAGTGTAAAGTGGGAAAGGCAGGACACAGGAGATCCCAGCAGCACTTACTCAGCTGGAAGAGCTTGGTGAAGAATTTCAGCACCCTGTTACAGAACTTGGCTGAGAGGTTCTCGTTGGCTGTCGCCATCATGATCTGCACCAATTCTCCACTGTACAGACAGAGCAATTCAATCAGCTTTGTTAAAGGAGCCCATTCCCCTTTTCCACTGGCTCCGCTTCTCTCTACCCTCACATTTCAGACTGGCAGTCGTTTGTGTTAATGCTGCTCAGCAGCCAAACCACAGAAGTTGCTTTCAGCCAAACAGCAAACCCAGCTCAGACCAAAACTCACAAATGGGCTCCTCAGCAGCATTTCAGTGCTCTCCACATATTGAGTCACAAAAGGGCCTGAACTGGTTTGCAAATCAAAAGTAAATATTTTCTTGCCTATCTTTCCCTTCCATACTAACAAAGTACAGCCAGGAGGCTGCTTTCGTTCTGAACTGCTAAACAAGTGGAGAGAAAAACCAGGCAATGGTCAGCTTCCTGATGGAGAAAGGCTTTCCTCTCATTCACCTCAGACTCAGAACGCTGTGGTTGTGCTGTTTCTGTCACAGCTGTGCTAGGCTGCTGCCAGCACAATTTGTCTTCATGATTCTAAGTCAGGCCAACCCCCCACCTCCACCCTTAAAATTATCAACCTACAGCCCCACAGAAGCACTGAGAGAATTTGGGATTTTGCATCTTGGTCTGTAAGTGCCTTATGGAGCAGCAGCTGTCAGAAACCTGCTTTGACAGAACCATCATCTCACAAGGCTCCCCTCTGATCATCACGGTGAGGACTCGCTGAGTATTTGATTTGGACAAAGACTCAGGTCCTCATCCCCCCAGAGTCTCTTCCCACTCTCCTGCACTGCCTGAAGGATATCCTGGCTTTACAGAGTCTGTATTTTCCTGCACAATGCCATTAACATCACCTTGGTGTCTACAGTGACAAGCTAACAGTAAAAGGATGAGAAATAAAGTCCTTGGGCTACAACTTCCACGGTGACTTCACCTTTCTGAAAAGAATTCCTCCATGGCTTTTCTGGCCTGGCTGCTCTCCAGCTGTTTCTCCAGATGCTGCAAGCATTCCTCCAGGATGGACTCATCCAGGCCACTGGGGATTAAAAGAGGAATACATAAGGTTCAAATACATGAGGATCAAATAAGAATATACAGGAAGATTTTCAACAATTACAACAGTTCTGAGAGGCCAGAAATGATCTGTTTTGCTATTCCAATTCCAATAATTTTTCCACAAATTGAAAACTGCTCTTCTTTCAAGAGACATGAGAAAAACAATTGATGAACAACCTTACATAAACCCCAACAAATCCAGCAAGTGTTCAGAACAAAGGGACACATGACGCTGTAAGGCAAGTCCCAGTCAGAAACCTAGAATAATCCAGACCTTTCAGACACCTCACACACAGATTCCTACAAAGAGCTGCTCTTTTTACACTTTAAGCCTCTTCTAGTGTTACTCCTCCCCATTCACTCTTGCTCTCACCCCTACTCCATAATTCCAGTAACATGAATAAAATATCTCATATTTATAGTATACAAGTACAGAAGCTTTCAAAAGATAAAAATAAGGTGATTTTTTCTGTTCCAGAACCAACAGTGCTGTAGGCAGTCTTTTCCCACACTTTGTTACCTGTTTGGGTCAGAGTGATGGGCTAGGATGTTATAGCACCCTGTGATCAACTTCTCATAAACGCGTGCCAGGAACTCGTCAGACTCCGCAGGGCCCAAGATCCTCTCCAGGGAGTTGCTGCTGATTTCTGCCACACTCTCTGTGCTGGTCTCCAGAAGGAGGGGCAGCAGGGAATGAATCACCTGGGGTGGGTTCAGATCATCTGACCAGCTTGAAAAGAAAAGCACACAAGTTAATTCTCTGCATGATTTATCAGAGAATGTCCCTACTGGAAACCAGAATTCACATTAAGTGAGGCACAGCTCTGGATGGAAGTCAGTGATTAAACTTTTAGAAAGGTGGGATAAATACACTGGCCCAGCCATTTTCCTCCTCAGAAAAACAATCCTCCTTTGAAAAATTCTACATCTTACTTTTGCATATATACACTTGCAGCATTTTCCTAGACAGTTCCACATATTGTGGCTTTTGGGCTGGTCTGTAGTGTCAACAATTACTTTTTGGTTTCAGAGTATTTTAGACTAAGACCCTGAAAAAACAAATGGTATTTCACTCTTCCTTACACTTTGAAAACACCACCCAAGTGAATGATAACAAAGCACAAATGAATTTGTTAGATCCATATTGTGTCAGTTTATATCCCAGTTCCTTGAAGTCCACACTTGACAAAAAGGTTTCTCTCAGGGAGCCCAACTTTTGGAAGTATCACACGAAGACAGAAAGACTGTCTCACTCATAAAGCTTTTGGAACTGTGAACTGGAAGGCTTAGTTGAGAACCCAGCATCAGGTCAGGATGCGCTCCACAGGCACAGCCTGAGCAAGTCAGACACAGAGCAATGCACCCAGCAGTGTGCACCGCACAGTGTGACACAAACCCTGACTTACACGATGAGATCCCCGGTGAGCCTGACCAGGGACAGCAGGGTGTGCTTGAGGGAGGCTGCCAGCGGCAGGCTCTGGCTGCAGAGGGTGCCCAGGTGTGCAGCCTGCACGGCACTGATGTAGCTCTCTGCAGGGATGGTGTCGTTGGCGAAGGCGTTGCGCTGGGGAGGGACACACACACAAACATCAGAGCCTTGGATGTGGGACAGAGCCACACTGTGCCCCCACTGCCAGCAGTTCCTGCAGCTGTAGGCACACCACATCAGCCCTGAGGCTGGACTCACCCAGGAGCCGATGTTGGGGAACTCGTTGGTGTGGATGTTGTTCCAGGACTCACACAGGGTCTGCACAGCTGATGGCAAGTTCTGGACAAGGGCTGGACCTGCAGTTACACAGAACAATCAGGCACTGAATAAATTCATAGCTCTACAAGCCACAATCATCCCTAAGTTTTTAAGAGCATTTCAGCTTCTTTCACTTTATTAAAACTGAAGAAAACATGGCACAAATACTAATTTACAGAAGTGAATACAATCTGTATTCATTCTGTCTTCTGTATTTGAAGACAGAAGTCTTCAGCATACCAACATTTCATAGTTCCCTCTGTTATTCCATGCCACCAGCTCCAATATGGTTATAAAAGCATTTCACTAATCCAGAGGAGCCCACAAGACAATGATCCTTTCAAGGTTTGCCCAACTGTTTCAGTTGTTAGGATACTGCAAGGAAGAGACTTCGCATGTGCTGCTGGCAGGACAACTCACTCGTTTGAACAGAGTGGTGGAGATCACTTTGAAATTGGCTATTGGCAGCATTGCAGGAAGATTCCCCCCCAGAGAGGAAGCCCCCTGAGCCCCAGCAGTGGCCCTGCCCCTCACCCAGAGTGTTGGACTTGCAGCGGCCGGAGCCGATGGCCAGGACAGCAGCGTAGCCCCGCAGCTTCTCCTCGGAGGGCTTGCTGTCCGAGGAGCCCTCCTCGGAGAGGCTCCGCAGCAAGTAGGATCTGCAGGCAGGAGGGAGAGGATTTACTTCAGCAAGCAGCTCTGCAGTTCAGAACTCCGTGTGTCAATGGAGTGACAGATAAAACACAAACTTCTGAAGTTCTGCCCCACACTTCATCTTACACCACTAAGGGACTTCTGGGATTTTATCCCCTCTAAGCTACTTAGCAGGAGAAGTGCCCAAAAAGAAAAAGCTGATTTACTTTTGCTTTCTTCTACACAGGTTCTAACGAGAGTTTAGAAGAATTCAGACTTTTAATGTAAGAATTAACCCCCCTCTCTTTCTTGATGGTCTGACAGCCTCAGTATTATCCCAGAGAAGTAACCTTAAGTAGCACTATCCTAGAGGGTGGTTTTATCTCTGGAGGAAAAGCTGGCTTTGCAAACTTGCAAGGAAGCCTTGGAAGATCAGACAAGGAGGCTACTCAGAAACAACAACTTCCCAGCCATGGCTTGAGAAGCTACTTGTTATCCTTCTTTTAAAACAATGGACCCTCTAGAGGACATAAAGTAATTACTCTGGACTATAAAACTCCTAGGCACTTCTAAGAAAACAACACACAAAATGCAGAGAAAGCCCAAAGCACAGTGGGAAATTGTATTCCTGCTGTACCTGGTAAACGTAGCATAAGTGTCAATGAGCTGCAGTGTAGCAGGGAGGAGGTTCTTGGTTATCTCTGAGGACTTGTGGGGATCAGTTTCTGCAGCTAACTTGGAAAAGTGCTCATCTAGAGAAACCTGGATCTTGGAGATTGCAGCATCAAGGGTGTAAATGGATTGTAAACTGGGGACTTCGTGCAGCTGGAGAATGGTTGTGCAGTCGACAGCACAGAAAGAAGAGATCTGAAAATGCAGAGGGATGAAGAGTAAGCACAGATCATTCCACAGAAACAGAAGTTCCCTATGTCCAACTGCATTCCCCCACCTCACCTGTCGAGCAAAGTATTCCTCTGCTATTTCCACGTCGTACTTCACTGAGATGCACTTGCTGGAGGTCAGTTCGATGAGAGGAGCAGCATGTTCAGCCTTCATGCCCTGCTTGATCAGGTGATCCTACAAATGCCAAAAACCAGACCCATCACACTTGGACAGTGCTCTGGAATTAACCTCGTTGGCAAACACAGCCCCAAGTTCCCAGAGGAGACCGACACTCCCTGTCACCATCTCCACAGCCCCCAGGAGGCTGAGGCTGTACCTTGATCCACACGACATAGGATGGGATCTGCAGGCGGGAAGACCAGCGCAGGGTGTGCAGGAGGTCACAGTCACTCATCTCGGGGGTGTTCGTGGCCAAATGGTGCATGTAGCTTTTGGAGGGAGGTAAAATCCCCAGGATCCGCCACAGGATCAGGAAGTAGTACTGAAGGGCACAGGCTTCCTAAACAGAAGAATAGTTGGAAAAATTAGTAAAGAAAGATTGCAGTTTCCATCATTAGAGCTGCTGAAATATCTCCTTGGGGACTCCACACTCCTGCAGATGTGCCAAATCAGATGAACACATTCTGGATTGAGCTTCTGTCCTATTAAACAATAAAATATGCAACACAGGAGTGAGAAAAGAAAAAGGATAAACTACATCATTTTCTCCTGTTTAATCGTGTTTTAGCCACACCTCTTGGAACTACCAAGGACTTACAGCAAGTCTAAAGCATATTATGCATTAAAAACTCAAGAGATGTGCAGCCACCATGAATCCTATGGTTAGTTATGAGATTTTCAAGTTCCTTGTTACTCTAACCACTGTCCAAAATACTTTGGTTAAATACTTTGCTTGAAAATACTAAGTCTGAAAACTTTTTATGCCTCAACACAGGCAGCAAGAGAGTCTTACCAGTGCAGTGACATTTTTGTTCTCCTTTCTCCTGAGTGTATCAAACTGGGACCCAGCAGCCAATAATGAGGTGAGGGCTGCGTAGAGCTCATCATACTTCGTAGCCCTGGAGAAAAGGACCTCACAGACCTGCAGGGGAGGACAAGTCAGGAGCCTTGCTGTGCAAAGCTCTTTAAGCATTCAGAACACCCACAGCCTAAAACTATGCAAAATAAACTTCAGGGAGAGGTTCTGTCGGATCTGAGAAGCAATGAATGAAGGCAGCAGTGGGGATAAGGAGCAGGCAGGAGAGCAACCCTGACAGCAACAAATTCAGTGAGGAAACAAAGCAAAGTGGAGCAAAGTGATGAGAAAACAACTCTAATGCCACATGTCTTTGTCTCAGGTGTTTCAATAGCACTGGAGAGCAAATGCGGATGGGGCAGGGCTCTCTCCCACAGCACTGAATCCCAAGCATTCCTGCAAGAACTACAAGAGATCTCCACAGACTTCACACAGTGACTGCCCTGACACCCAGCCAGGGGTAAAAAGGAATCCCATGCCATCTTCTTTTCTCCACTTAGTGAAAGATTTCTGGTCCCTCTGTTTAATCAAGTCTTTCCTCTCTGTCTGTTTTCCCTGGCACTTGGCAAAGCCCCAGGGCCTTGAGCAGCCCTCCAGACAGTGTCTAACAGCAGGGCCATACCGTGCTGTCCAGACGGTTCAGATCATCTTCAGAAGCTTCTGGAGACAGGATGCAGTAGAACCTGGGCTGTGGAGCTGCGTCTGGAATGTGGGAACAGAAAACCTTCAAAGTGGCAGTTTAAATAGGCCACGTTGTGTTATATTCTCTTCTCCATCCCCACATTTTAAGACCACTATCAGATTCCAAGCCAGCTCCACAACACATTGTAGGTGCTCTAACCTGTGGAATAGGCAGCCAAAGTTTTCCTACTCCTATAATCCCAGCAAAATAAACTCATACTTATTTTTAATTAGTTGTTGCATACTCCCAGATGAGAACAACTCTGAATTTTGTTTAATAAAACAATTCTTGCATTATTAGATGCACTTTATCTACTCTAACTATGCCCATTAAAAGCAGGAAAAGCTGCCCAGACCAGGCACGGAAAGGGTTCTCATTTCTCTATAAAAGCAAATCTTGGAATAAAAAATTCCTTAAATTTTCTTTCTTACCTGATGAACAGTGTTTGGTCCAGTTTTCTTCCACTTCTTTAAAGCCATGATAAAGCGGGACAGACGTTCGTCTGCTGCTGTCCTGGGACCCACTCACCCAGCCAATGGGTGGAGTCAGCAAATTATATTGTACCTAAATTAAAAAAAAATAAACAAAAACCTACCCTTGGCATCCTTGTCACTGAGGGATAGGGGGAAAATACCACCCCACAGAGAAAGAAACACAAAACAGAAACAATCCTGTTTAAAATACAACATTCCACACTTTTGGAGGAAGCCTTGGACCATCTTTGATAGTTTTTATTCTGGACTGAGCAGTTTAAATCCATGGCCAAGCTTCCCACACCTGAAAAAGCCAGGCAGAAAGCACCATCTCATCCCATTAATGAGAACAGTGCCGAAAATCTCCACGGTGAAACACTAAAGTAAGTATGGGGTACAAAAGGTATTCGTGAAATGGTGCCTGAATATCCAAATACTCCAGATTTTAAAGATACAGCAGGACAATCATCCTGTCCTTACCAGGATTTACTGGGACACAGTCACACCACGAATTTACACTCCAGCTGAACCTGCTGCTAGGAACCAGCCACGATAGTTAATCATTCCTCGTTAATGTGAACCCCAAAGGCTGGTAACATCAAAACTGATTTACCCCCCAGGGTCATGGACAGAGCACACCAAATGAGTGCCCATTACAGATTTCTGCTGGGTGTCCTTACCAGGATTTACTGGGACACAGTCACACCACGAATTTGCTGAACCCCAGCTGAACCTGCTGCTAGGAACCAGCCACGATAGTTAATCATTCCTTGTTAATCTAAACCCCAAAGGCTGGTAACATCAAAACTGATTTACCCCCCAGGGTCATGGACAGAGCACACCAAATGAGTGCCCATTACAGATTTCTGCTGGGTGACCAATTAAATATTTAGATGTCAAAACCTCACCTGTTCAAACAGGTACACGGGGGCCTTGGAATACTGGTGGAGCAGGTAGTCAAACACCAAGAGCAGCCGTGCCACGATGAGAGGCACAGAGCACTGCTGGGTCTCCATGTTTGCTGTCAGCTCCACAATGGTCTGGATACAGAGCATCATGATGGATCTGCGGCCCCTCTCCGAGAAATTGTGGAAAATGAGCAGCAGCAGCTGGAGATGCTCCACATTCAGATCTTCTGTGTCACTGGGGAGAGTCCCCTGCAGGGCGTTTTGCTTCAGGGTGCCCACAAACCTGGCAACAGGAGAGGAAGTTTGTCAACTGTAGTTTTCCTCTTAGATCCCTCTTTAAAATCTCTTTAACTACAGGTTAATTATATTCTTCTGCTTATTGTTCTAATACTAGTAATTTCACAAACGGTTCATTAAATTATGTTTTGGAATGAGACTACGTGAGCAGTAAAACCTACAGAAATTCAATTAGTAGCAAATATATTTAATGGAATATAGGAACAATCATTCAAAGGGAGAAAGGGAGATTCCAACCTGCTCCCTCGGAAAGGTTGTTCATTAGAGCTTTAAACCAGCTGAACCCTATCAGAGACCTTCACATCCAGGCAGTGGCAGAGAGGAACAATCTCAGCACGATCCTAACAGAACCTACCAGAACCCTGTTGAGATAAGACACTTTTCTTCCCTTTTTACAGCCAGCCTTGCTGTAATTCAGCCCACTCCCACCTAACTCCTGACTGTCTCATTTCCTGGGCTCTGGGTGAAGGATTCCACAGCACAGCAGACTGACCCTCTGCTCCTCCCAGCACCACACAGATCAGAGAACTCACACGCTTGGCACGCTGGGCCCAGGGAATTTGCACTTGACAGGAAATGAGAGGTAAGAGATGACTGATTTTCAGCTTAATGTATTATGATCTCACCTTTCCCAGACTTTAAGGCATTCTGGAACATCAGGATCTCCCTGGGCAGTGGCTTTATGCTGCCAAATCAGGAGGAGTCGGGACAGCACCGACAAACTTTGAGGGTGTATGTAGAGAGGCCATGGACCTTCAGAGAAAGGGGCAACTCCCAGCTGCTGAAGGAGGGTGTTCTGGAACAAAACAGGGCCTTGTTGGAAAGAGGCAAGTCCTGTCTGATGCTTTAATTAATTACAAGTACGATCTGAGCATAGAAATGACAATAAATAGAAGGGCTCTCAGCTCTGGTCACAATGCTTCTGCCTCATATACAGGGCAGAGCCACTGAGGGACACTCAATGCTGTCCCTTTGCCACCTAAAACACAACAAAGTCTCAACACCAATGCAGAAAAAACAGCATTAACGAGCTTTTCTCATTCACTGCAATATCAGAGCAGAAGACATTATGATACTATGTTCAGTATCTGTGAATTTGGAAGAAGAGCCCTTTGACTGATCAGTGTCATTATTTGTTCTTTCAAACATAGTAAAAAGGCAGATTGCTGACAAGTCCAACTGCTTTTAAAAATTAACAATAACAGTTTTAAATACAGCAGAAAGCAGTCAACGAAGTATAGGGATTGAATTCAGTGACGGCTGAAGCAGGCTTGTAACCTCCATGACAGGTTTAAGTCAGGTCAGCCCATGACCCAGCAAAGAAACCTAGAGGCTACAAAGTTAGGACATGAAAGCAAAAGGATTCATTTGATTCTCTCCTGAGAGAATTCCAAGCCCTTCTGGCATCAGTCCTGACAGCAAAGCAAATCTGCAGGAATGCCTCTTGATAAACTCACGGATAGAGGCAACTCTCCAAGACAAAATACACAAACTCATTTCCTTCTCAGCTTTCATCACCTTCAGAGTTCAGTGGATTAGTCTGAACTCTAGATGTTAAGTTTACACTGTGCAGGGTGTTTTGTACTGGATGACTGCAAAGGTCATTCAAATCATTGGATTCAAAATGTTCCAACCTCTTTTTGCAGAAGAATATACTCAGGGCCAAATGGAATCATCAACACACTACTCAAGGTGTGGAGAACCCATATAGAGGCATAAAGAGACACCAACACTTCTTCATTTTATTTATACATTCAATCCCAGCTCACCTGCAGGGCAGGGGACTGAAGATCTGAGGTCACTAAGGAATGGTTGAAGTGATACAGAGCAGCAGCAAACTCCTCATCTGACGTGCCTGTAAGACAGGGATCGAGAGCCACTTACTCCCTTTGCTCTCCAGTATTTAAAACTCCAACGTGAAACTGAAAAGAGAGACCTCTGACTTGTACAGCTCTACCACTTACCCTTCAGGCCATCCTTGTCCACCTCCTTGATGATGCTGGCCAGCGTGGCCATGTGCTGCTCCGACAGGGACACGCTCAGGTAGTTGCGGATGAAGTTATTCCTGGAGTTCAGCATAGAAGAAGTGATAAAGTTCAAAATGTTTGAAGCTAGGCTCAAGAACTGAAAAGAAAAGAGAAACACACTATAGAAGCAACAAAAGCAGAGGGACAACATTAAACCAAAACTAAACCACAATAAATCAAGTCCCTTAATTCCACCCCCTGGCAGCAGAGGAAAAGTGCACTCATGGCAATCGAGCTCCCCGCACTGTGCTCTGGGCTGGGACTGATCCCAGAACTCTCTGAGAAGGTTGGAGGCCTCCAACTTCTCCACTGCAATATCTATTTTTGTCTTTACCCAACGGAGCTGGAGCTAAAAGCATTCTATCAGCAAGTCACTCCACTCGCAGTTCTGCCCCCTCTCCCTCTCCCTCCACAACCCAAACATACAATCTCCAGCCTCTGCTTCCCTGGCAGCAACAAATCCTGAGACATTCCACCGGAGAGGAGAGGAGAGGAGAGGAGAGGAGAGGAGAGGAGAGGAGAGGAGAGGAGAGGAGAGGAGAGGAGAGGAGAGGAGAGGAGAGGAGGACGTTTTCTCCCCAGCCAGGACACTCCCTGATTCCCCCTGAGCAGTACACCAGAACCGCCTGCCATTGCCATGGCGGCTGCCAGCACAGCTGTCCCTGACAGGAGCGCAGTGCCACAGCCCAGCAGCACCTGCCCTGAGCCCCCCCAGCTCCCCAGGACTGCTCTCCAGCCGTACCAGCTCGGGATCCTTGCGGCTGGCCAGGATGTTCCCGTTCTCCCCAGCACTCTGCTTGTTGGGGCTCTTCACCCTGGGCGAGCTCTCCAATGGAGGGGGTGGAGGGGGCGGCGGTGGGGCCACTTTCTCTTTGCTGGGAGAGATTGTCTCTTCAAACCACTGCCCGAGGATTGGTTCACTGTCGTCATCTAACACACAAGGCAGGAAAAACAAACCCATATTGTTATAAGTGAATACTTTATAAAACTACCCAGCCTGAAAAAAGCCTAAAATAGAATTTCAGTGAGCAGAGTTAGGGGTCTGCTATCTTCATTTCTTCTTTCCAAATCACAAGGCAAAGCCCTTTCACAGAGGTCCAGCAGGAATTTACACAAAGAAATTATTTCCACTCTCCTCTTAAGCAAATACTGCCAAATCCCAGCCACTCAGGCTTCAGTTTACACAAAAGAGTGCAGTCAGCACTACTTGTGCCACACAGACCTTTCAAACTGCTCTGCATTTTCAGTGTTACATGTCACTCCAGTCTGACAAGGCAACAGCACAGCAGCCAGGTTTTCACTAAATGTGAAAAGCTGTGTAAAATCCTGAGTGGCTGCAAACTCATTTACCTTGGCTGCTGTCCTCCTCAGTGCTGCTAAAATCATCCTCATAGTAAGTGTTGGAGTCAGTGGAGGCACTGGCATCGCTGCTCATGGAGCCCTTCCTCTGGCGCTGCAGGACACAGGCCTGAAGAACAGCACAACAAGGAAAAGTTTAGCATTATGGAAGATAATAATGTGAAAAGAAGAGCAATTTCCTCATGCCTTTTAATTCTCTTCTACCAAATTTGTCTCAATTAGTTTATTAACAGTTTTTCAAGGCTTAAGTTATACTAGAAATTACACAGGATGATAGAAAATAAACAATCTAAGCCAAGCTTGTAACGACACTCGAAGCAACTGTTCTAATATAAAAGCATCTGTAATCAATGCAGCCTTTGCAGCTTTCCACTAAAATCACAAATATCACTGAACCTACAAAAAAAGTGCATTTTCCTTAGCACGTGTTTGTCATATTTACACCTCTGAAAAGAGGAAAGAGAGAGGCCCCGGCTGATAACGTCTGAAAGAAGAATTGTATGCTCTTCTCAGCACAGGCCCAGTTTGCACAGGGATGACAGTTTGGAGTGGCTCAGCTCCAGAAGCTCTCTAGCTGTGTGCCAGTTCCTACCTTTCTGTAGGAAGTAGAGAGCAGAGTCAGCAGCAAATTAGTGAGTGGCACAGAGTCTATGAGCCGCTGAATCCTCTGGATGGATGTGCTTTGGGCCATGATATCCAGCACTGCTGGAGGGCCATCGCTCTCCCAGCCCTGCAGAACAGAATTGCAAATTGAATTCAAAGAAAGATAAATTGATAGGAGAATTCAAAGTGTGCATCAGTGGGGAAGGCAGAATTTTTCAGGAGAATGTCCGTGCTGAATGCATACCTTGTGCAACGCCTCCACTTGCAGATCTTGGAAAAGAGATGACAGCAATTTGATGGCATGATTTGCCAGCACCACTGACAGCACCCCAAACCCTTGATGCCTTCAGAAATATAAAGGACAGAATGTCATTTCAGGGGGAAAATAATAAAATAAGTAAATAAATATTAAATAAAGTGACTGCTTTGCTAAACTGGAGACAACAACTTTTCTTCTTTCCAGACTCAGGACTTCAATTACAAATAGAGATAAAATTTCAAGAGACCAAAAAGACCCTGAAGCAGCTGCTTGCTGGGCATGGTGAGATCCCTGGACAATGACTCCTGCAGGGGTTCACATACCCTTTCCCAGGTCCCAGTTTGGGAGACCCCACGCCCTCCTTAGTGCGAGCAATGATGTCTCTGACGCGAAGAGCGGCCAAGGGATCCTTCTCCTTCCCCTTATCAGCCAAGGCCGTGGGGCTGAGGTTCAAGATGAGGAAGAGGCTGTTCAGCAAACACCAAGCCCCGAGCAGCTGGAAGTTCTGATAATGCTATCGTGCCGAAAGTCAAGGGGAAGGGGGGAGAAAAAAGCACCAAAAAGACAAAACGCCGTCAATCCAAATGCCGAAGTACACCAGTACAAAAGGAGTGAAAAAGCTTCCTGAGATGGAAATCTTACCTCGCCCCCTGCACGGCGTGAATTGCTGATGGCTTGTCCAATCATTTCATAGATTTCAAGCTGCAAATAAAGCCAAAACCATGGTAAGACACCCCACCAGGCAGCAATAAAAATAAAAACTCCAAATGCAACTGTATTTTACTCTCTACAACTAGCCACCCCTTTAACTCCATCATCAGCAAGGCTAATGCCCCAAAATCATAGCTGTGTATTGCAAAGCAAATAAATACAAATTCTATGCTCTTTGCCTGCTGAGGAGGAAACCAATGAACACTCTCTCAATTACTTACACATTTCTGTACAATAGTAGCAGCATCATTTTCATAATCTTCTTCTTTGGAGCTCGTCGACCCGGTTCGTACCTGTTGGGTGCTGCCCACATGCAGGATGGCCATGCAGGTGGCCACGCTCACACCTTGGGGAAAACAAGTGCAGGAGACATTCTTAGGAAGAGCCAGGCTTGGGACAAAATGTTCCTATTTAGCACATCAAGACAAGCAGTGTCGAACATGTCCATCAACTTGATGGAGCAGGGAATGCTCAGTATTACAGCTGAGGGATTAAAAAAATCTTTAGTACCCTAAAAGAGTGAAGTTTTACCCCACACAAACACATGGGAACAGTTGAAGGAGGTAATGTTTTACCGTGTAATTCAATACCATTTTTAAGACAATCTCCATACTCAAGTGCCACATCTCCTTAGTCTCCCCCACACCAATTAAACACTCAGGATTTTGGTGTGCTTAAACCACTCCTGGGAAACAAGACTGATTTGGGGCTATAACAAATTAAGCTGAAGCCTAAAGTAAAAATATATTATTCTCTGAACACAAAAAGAAAGAGCAGAAATTACAGGCTGTTAAGAAGACGTTGAGTCACTCAGTCTTTTTCTTAGGTACTGACAGAAACAGAGGCAGAATGTATCAGTAACAACTTCAGTATTAACCCAATCACCACACTGTGCTGCAGAGCTTCAAATTCATGAGAAATGAAGGCTATTTGTGAGCTGAGCCTCCAACATGCACCAAAGCAGAGCAAAAAGCTCCAAAAAACCACTGGAGATCCACTCACCTGCATAGAGACAGCTGAGAGCAAGAACAGTCACGTCCTGGAGCCGCGTGGGTGTCAGGGGCTCCAGCACGGGCAGGGACAGAGTATCCAGGGCCATGGTCACGTCGATCACCAGCGAGTGGAACCTGCGGGCAGGACACGACGAGGACAGGTCAGAGAGCACAGCCACCTCCCCCCAGGCACACAGAGATGTCCCAAGCAGCGGTGGCACTGACCCGTTGCGCACGGCCGTGGCGTCGGCCACCGTGGCCGGCATGATGAAGAAGGAGTTGGCGGACACGGCGTCCTGGAAGCGGTTGATGTAGCGCAGGAAGTAGGGCAGGTTCAGGCACACACGCAGCAGCTTCTCGGAGCCACCTGCCAAGCACAGCAGTGCTGTGTCACTGGGGCAGAGCTAACGGTCCTCAATAATTGACTTAATTGCTCTTGGTGGTGAGAAAATGCCATCAGGGATGAGGCAATAGGATAAAGAGTGGTTTACAACACCAGCTGGTGAAGTTTGCAGCCCACACCAAAGCTCTGTGTCCATGTTACAGGGCACACCAGGTCTAGCTAGTGGGACTTGATGACCCTAAAGGTCTCTTCCAACCTTAATGATCCTG
Organism: Acanthornis magna; assembly: GCA_036785705.1. Classification (NCBI taxonomy): domain Eukaryota; kingdom Metazoa; phylum Chordata; class Aves; order Passeriformes; family Acanthizidae; genus Acanthornis; species Acanthornis magna. The sequence continues at coordinate 113,227 of JAWUZG010000575.1, forward strand.
TGATTCTAATCTACATCTGCTCAATAATCCATCCCATAAGGTATTCCATATTGTCCCCCTTATTTACCCCTCCAAACACAAATATACTGAGCTTGTCTCTGCAATGAGAACTCCATTCCAGCCACAACCTCCCCTGGCAATCACCAGGCAACCCAGGGAACCTTTTGGGTCAGAGAGTTTCTTCCTACTCACAGCTGTGAGATGTAACAATGGAGAGACATTTTTCCAGCACTTTTCTGGCCCCAAGCTAGAAAGCTGATGCTCACCAAGTTCTTGCAGGCTGGCCACATTCTGAGCAATAAATATGCTCTTGGTCTTTGTTGCAGAGGTTTGATCTGCGGCAGCTTGATCCTCGCTCTCTCCTTCCACCTAAAGCAAGTACATACTAAATATATTATGAAGGCACTAAAAACACACAGTATTTCTCTAAGTCTCTACACAGAAAAAAGGTGTATCAGCAGCACAACTCAAAACAGCCATGGATGTCACTGAATGTTGCCTCCCATGAGGAAACAAATCCAGTATTGCCAATACAGCCCAAAGAGTATTTGGCTGTTTGCCATTTATCGCACGCAAGCAGGATTTACATACTTATGAAAGGCTCTTTACACCTGTACTAAGAAGAGCCCTCTGTCCTTCCCTGCACTGGGTTATTAATGTTGAAATTCAGGCTGTTTCTGTTTTGGAGGTTTTTTTACCTGTGCCTCTGCTGTGATTGATGGTGATGATGAGACTCTGGGGTTAAAGACTGATGTCAATTGGTTGAGGAAGTTCATCTGCACTTCCTTCTGTCTCAGCTCCGGGCTCACCGGGGAGGCCAATTCCTTCTGGTCCTCAACTACAGGGAATACAATAAACCCCCATTTCAGAGAGCAAACCCCAGGATCTTCCATGTCTAACTCCAGTGCTGCAGTCAAACACACACAGATGAGGCCCCCTCCTACCATCAGAGAGGGTTTTGACAGTCTGAGGCAGCTTGGCTGATTTCATCATCGCTGTGAAGGTGATGATTTCCGTCCGGTCCAGGCGGCTGCAGCCTGTGCACAGCCCCTTGATCAGCAGAATGAGGTGTTTCTACAGAAAACAGAGACATCAAGTACCATTTCAACTCTCTTGATTCCAATCACTCCTCCATATCATTTAAGCAGATGGATTAGGAGTAATACAACTTCAGCTGGTGAGGCCAGTGCAACAGCTCTGAGCCACTCTGACCTCCCCCCAAGGATCGTGACATATTGCTGACTGCAGGTAATCCAGGTCACTGACACTGCTCTGTGCTTATGGAAAACACCTGGAAAAGCTCTCTCTGCTGTGAAACACTTCATTGTGGGAACACTTCTCACACACCTTCCCCCGCTGAAACAGATTCAAGCTTTCCCACAAGACTGAAATACAGGCAAGCAAGAAAACATCTTTAAAAACTCAACAAACAGCTGGGATACAGGTTGTTACACAAAATCAAACCAGTGTGTAGGAAACTGGAACAGAATTAACCAAGGCATTAGGTCACCTTTATTTCAGGTTGTGAGCAAGCTTTGATTCTGAGTAAAGAACGCAGAGGAAAGATTCAGCAGGAATCAGTCCCTACCAAAGTGTACACCTTAAATATTTGAAGAGCTTCATTAATTTTGCTTTATGAGTTCAACATCAGAGCAGATATTTCAGAATTTGAGCCCAAAGTCCATTTGCACACTGAGGCTGGCCCAGGAGGTCCAAACCTGCACTCACCTGTGAAACAGCACATGCTTCGTCTGGGTTCTCAAGCCGCAGCAGGGAGAATTCAATCAGGACTTTACAGGCAGCTGCCACTGACTGCAGCTGGTTTCTTGGTACTGAAAAAAGCAGATCCTATACTCAGAATAAGTTTTAAAATAGTCCAGTGTGACAAGCTCCCAATGCAGTCAATAAAGCAGGATGCTCTGCAGCGTGGGTACAAACTCAATCCATCCTGCCTAACGCAGATGTAATATAAACTCAGTCTCATTACAACGTAACCCAAGAAATGTCAGCAAAGTGAGGATAATTCCTTCTGCCAGACAGGGGAATTCAGACAGATAAAACAGTTTCCCCAGCAACATTATTTAATGCTGACAGAAGCTCTGAAGAACATGAAACAAGTTCACAAAGCCCATTTTTTTGTTGAAATTGCCAAATTGTCAGCCAAAATAACAGAAAATAGTTTGAGTCACAATGTTTTGATCATTAACTCCAACACAGTAACATAACTGCAGAAGTCCTGAATGGTTTGAGTTGGAAGGGACCTTAAATCCCACCCAGTCCCACCCTCTGCCACAGCCAGGGACACCTTCCACTAGATTAGGTTGCTCCAAGCCCTGTCCAACCTGGCCTTGGACATTTCCAGGGATGGCAGTATTCTAATTGCTGAACGATAATCCAAAAATCCTGAAAACTGATTTAAGCACTTGACCCAAAATCAGATCAGATCAATGAACAAGCAGCCAAAAAGGCAACAGTGGCTAGTAGTTGGTGGCCAAATACTCCCATCAACAAGGTTCCCTTCCCATCAGAGCTGACATTATGCAGTACAAGAGCCAGCAATGCTGGCCCTAAAGTCTGATTCAGCAAGAGGGCAAAAAAACAAACACAAAAATGAACAGTTCTGATTTATTTTTACTGCATCCCAGTCATTACACAGGAGCAAGAGAAGCAAAGGGACACTTACTGAGACCACACACAGTAGTGATGTAATGTGTGGAAAGTGCAACGAAGGAAGAGTAAAAAGGCTCATACTGCTTGTCGTGGTGCAGGATCTCAGATTCACTGCAATGGAGAAGGGGAGAGGTCAGCTGGACCCAGCACTGCAGCACCACCCCACACCCCACTGCATCCAGGGACAGGGTAAGGCAAGGTAACAGCTCTGGGAACACAACCCTCGTGTCCTCAGCACTCAGTCCTCCAGCAGCAGCCAGATCAGGGCATCAGCATCACTACCCACATGGGAAATTTAAGGAAATAATTCCAGTAGTGCCAATGTTTCTCCTCTACAGCATCAACAACTCAGGCTCTACCAGCCGAGCTCGCCGCCAGAGGCTCATTAACCTTTAAGTTGTTCTAAACTCAGCTGCCCAGAGTGCCTGGACTGTGTGTTCTGCTAACGCTGGCAGGATTGGCCAGGCCTAGAGCACAGGCATTCCCTCTGTGTCATGGCACGGAGGCAACTGGAGTTTGTGCAAGTCTGCAAATCAGAGGGATCAAAGCAGGAATTGCATAACCTCAACAGACACAGCACCTGCGACCACCTGGGGAGGGGAGGATTTGGGCAGGTAAGGCAAAGTCCCTGAGGCTTCTCAGCGAGACTCACTGGCCTCGGAGATCAGCCACTTGCGGCAGAGGTGACACCCTCAAGGTGTCCCACCAGGTCCCACCTGCACAGACACAAAGAACACAAACTGCTCTGCCTCCACACCTAGCTGTGCCTCTCGTTCATCCTGTGACAAAACTAAGGGATCTGCATGTCTGCCTATCAAATGATCAATTTACTTTCTTTCACGTTTTCATACAGTGATGTGAACGAGCAAGGTGGAAGAACAGATTATTCAACTCAGCTTCACTGTGCCTCTCCAAATCCAGCCAGGCTTCACCACCTCTCGGACAGAGGTTATTCCTGGAGGGCAGGTGGGGAGCAGAGGGCAGCAGCCCATGGCACAGGCTGTACCCAACTCCAACCATGATTTCACCATTCCCTGCTGACCTGAACAAAGCCCACTTTAGGCCCAGTCACCTTCCCTTTTTCCACCCTAAGCCATCGTCTCCAGCTGACACAGAAAGAACTCTGGAATAGAATCATTTCTCAAAAAAAAAAGCAGAAAAAAATACTCATCAGCTTTGTACTTTGATTTCCTAGGTCTGAGGTTTTATTTAGTATGCCTAAAAAAGCTGAAATAGAAACAGAAAAATTGAAAATGAAAAGAGAGGCTTTACTGGAAGATATTCAGCAGTGTCACACGACCAAGTTCCAACACCTCAGGCCTCACCTCACCCTCTCCTGCCTGGTGGGGAACAAGCCCAGAGATTGAACATGCAAAAGAGCCTGTGCTCTCTCCTTTCCAGACAATAATTTTGCTCACCTACCTCTCAGGCCCAACTCCAAACCAGCAGCAGTAGACGTACGTAAGTATTGTTAGGAGAACAAATTAGAACAATTTGGGAATAACAGAGTACAGGAGACGCTGACAGCTCCTAAATTACTGCATAGGTCAAGCCGTGCAACAAACACTGCCCACAGGGTATAAAGAACACAGAGGTGCAGAATCCAGCACAAGATAGGGATTGGGCAATGAGAGGTTTGAGTTTTACTAAAACACTTTGTGGATGTTAGGGTAAATGCGAAGTGGAAGGCAGCTGTCAAGTAATCATCAATCCTTGCAAATAACCATCAACAGAAGATAACAGCTCTATCTGTGATGTGCCAGAGTGTTATTTTGAGTATATAGTGAGATTTAATAATGACTTTCAGCCTCTGTACTGTGGTTTATTGCTTAGAGGAGTTTTGCTTCCCAGGAAAGCTCATTACTCAGGCTGAGGAGAAGCCTCCGTGTCACTATCAACGTTCATCAGCACCAAATCCCACCTCCTGCCTCAGCTCTGCTCCCAAATCCTGACCAGCCCCCAGACAGCGCCTGTCCTTACGGCAGTGGGCACGAAGCAGCCTCCTCTTTGGGAAGGCACTGCTTCCCCAAAACCCCTTCCCCAAAAACCAGCCTCGAGTGACTGTCACAGACCCTGAGTTCCTCTCCAGCTGCACCTTTCCAAGCCAGCATTTCCATCACCTGTGTCAAATAAGGGTCTAATTTCTATCAATTCTCAAAGACACCTGCTAACAGAGAAATACCAGTAACCTGATGATGCTTAAACTTGCCAGTGAAATACAAGAGTACTTAAAAAAAAGAGTTTATGGATTTATTTTGAAAAGAACAACACTGGTGATTTCACTGCCATCGCACCAAGTTTATTTAAGGGGAAATCCAGCCACTTTGGGGTTGGCTGACACCATCAAGAGCTTAACAACTGCCTTCTAAAAATAACTTGAACAGATAAAAGATTTTCTGTGAGAAATCTAAAGATAGATTCTTGTTCAGCACAGAAAAGCACAGCTTCAGCCACGAACAAGTTGTATTTATTCCTTTGTGATGCCACACCAAGGCACAAAATAAAAAGTACCAACCTGCAAGAGCCCAAATCCTCTCATCAGACACACAACTCCAAAATCAGGCAGCACTGCTTGAAGGCAACAAACTGCTATCTCAAGTGGAAAACAAAGCCCACGTTCCCTCTGAACGAGAAACAGCCCCCTCCCAGAAATCAAGTGGACCTACTCAAGTGTCCCTGGGATATATTGATGAAACACTCCACTAGTGAAGTTTAGGCGCAAGGACAGCAGAGCTGCTCGGAGAAAAGTGTCACTGGAACGGTCCCTAAAACAAAGACTGGACAAAGAACTGCCCAAGCCCATCAACACTGAGCATACAGCTTCTGGGGGAACAACTGCTCTCTGTATGCAGGCACAGAACTCTTTGAATTGAACTCTTTGAATCTCAAGCATCCACTGCACACTCAGGCATTCTATATTAAGCAGAACTCCACAAGGCTTTATTTTATCATCTTCCTCAGTGCAGTGTTTATGTTTCCTAACAACTTATTGTGGCCGGGGTTATATCTCTGTAACTGAGCATGATGCGGCATTCACATCTCGTGTTTTAGATCATAAAACAAGCTGTAAGTTGAATTAAGTAGCTGCGGTGGGTACTCTTATGTTCTGAGTCCAACTTGAGTGGTTAAGACAAGGCAAACTTGATTTGGTTCTGCTTCATTCCTATTTAAAATAGGAGAAGTAGTGCAGTGGTAAAGACTTAGGGAGAAGTCTGGTCCCCTCCGAGCCCGGTGAGACAACACTTCCCACGGCCCAGCCAGGCAAACCGTGACACGCCTGGACAAAAGCAAAACCACAAGAACAGTCCCGAAGCCTCTCGGCGGGCGCCTGTCCGAGGTGCTGCGGCCGGGCGAGCACCCTCAGCCCGTTATGGGGCCCGAGGGCACCTCCGAGAGCTCCGGCCCCGGGACAGCGGGAGGAGCCGGCCACGGAGCTGGGGGTTTGCCCGGGCTGCCGCAGCCTCGCCGCTGGCCCTGCTGGGCACCGGGCACAGAGCCCGGCACCGGCACCTCAGACCCAGCCGGGCACCGAGCTGGGCCTCGCCTCAGCCGCCCCTCAGCCGCTCCCGCAGCGGCACCCCCAGCGCTCCCCCTTGAGCGGGCGACGCCGAGGGGCGGCAGCCCCCGCCCGCGCTCCCTCACCTCTCGATGACCGAGGCGAGCAGCTGCGGCAGCTCCTTCATGTCGAAGGCCGAGTAGGACGCGGAGAGCAGCGGCCGCACGGCCACGTCCCAGCCGGGCCCGGCCGCGGCCCCCGCGCCGCCCGCCGCCATCTTGGGCTGCGCTGGGCCGGGGGCCGCGGCGCGCACAGCGCCCCCTGCCGGCGGGGCGGCGACCGCGCAACGTCGCGCCGCCCCATTGGCCCGCGGCGCGGGCGCGTGCGCACTGCGTGAGTCAGCAACTTTGGCGCGCGGCGCGTGCGCGGCGAGGGGAAGGCGGGGCGGGGATGGCGCATGCGCCATGTGCGCGCCCCGCCCCCGCGGCCGCCCCGGGGCAGGGAGGGCTTGGACCGGCCCCAAAAATCATCCCATAGCCCCAAACTTGAACAAAAATCCCCGCTTCAAGAGTGCTCCAAAACACTTAAAGAATGAAAATAAAACCCCACTTAAATAGCTAAAACCCCCCACTTAAGTAGCTCAAAAACCCCTGAAATAGCCCCAAAACCCCACTGCAATACCGCCCAAGCCCCCACTAAAATAGCCCCATCAAACCACTTAACTAGCCCCAAACCCCATCTCAATAGTCCCCAAAAACACACCTCAATAGCCCTCCCCAAACCCACTTAAACGTCCCCAAAACTCAGCTCAGCAGCCTCCAAACTCACCTAAATAGCTCTCAAAAAAACACCTAAAGACCCCATAAAATCATCTAAATAACCCCTAAAAAACACCTAAATAGCCCCACCAACCACTTAAATAGCCCCAAATGCCCACTGAAATAGTCCCAAACCCACCTCAATAGCCCTCAAAGCACTTAAATAGCCCAACAAAGACTTCAATAGCCCAGACCCACTCCCTGCTCCGCAGCTTTATTTTGGGATCTGGACACGGGGAGGGGGTGGGAAGGACACGGCCTCTCCTGGGGACACAACTTGCTGTCAAACTGCACCATAACAATTTAATTCCACCGAGTTCAGAGCTGTGATCGTGAGGAAAATGCTGAGAGGCTCCTCCTCCTGAACCACCCCACCTTAACCCCAGCGTTGCACACAAAAAAAAAATGCAGGAAAATTTAGAAACAAATGGGAGGAAACTGATGTTGTCATCATAATAAATAAAGAACATGGAGAGGCTTTAGGTTCAAATCCCTCCCACTGCTCTGCAGCTTCATCAGTGGCTCCATGAGGACATTTCCCACTGACAATCACCCAATTCCCAACATTTGTCCTAAGGAAATCACCCGAGGTCACTTCCTCACACCAGGAGCTTGCTACCACATCTCAGCAGAGAGACCCTCACCCCTCCTCTCTGTCAGATGTGGGGCACAGCTGGTGCTGAGGAAGAGCCCAGGATGGACAAGACACACATCCTCAGTTTTGTCTTCACCAATATGACGGAGACACTGATTTTGGGGCTTTAAGGGAGGTTTGGGACCTTTTTCAGCCAGAACAGACTAAAAAAGTCTCTTATTTTTCATCTCTTCTGTTTCTCCTCACAGTAGACACATGGGCAGTGCAGGTTTTGTTCCACCAGCAGCTTTTCCTCACAAAAATCTTCCAGCCAAATGGAAAACAGGCATTTGGATCCATCACTCAGGGGAGCTGGGATCCCAGCAGAGCCCTCCAGGAGTCCCAGCCCAGCTGCTCTCCAGGCTGGGCCTCCCTCAGCGCCAGGCCCGGTTCAGCAGCTTCACCTGGGCCAGTCTCTTGGTGATCATGGTGGCAAAGACCAGCCCGAAGAGGACACTGCTGATCAGCACGTAGTCGTAGTCATCCTTGAGCACATCAAACTGCTTGGAGGGGTACACCCGGGTCTGGAAGATGTCCAGCCCGTAGGCTACAACCTGCAGGGGGGAGATCAGGAGCTGGGGATGCAGCTTGGAGAATAAAACCCCAAAATTATGCACCCAAGGTGACAGTTCTGATGGCAAGGAGCGATGTTTAAGCTGTAAGCAGCCGCGTTATGGGAATTACAGAGCTCCCTGCCACCCCCAGACTCCACACTGAGGCCTCCCCCCTGCACTCACCAAGCACGTGGACTCGAGGCCAGAGGGGGCTGTGTAGATCCCCCTCATCCTGGATATGGTCTGGTTGTAGTTGATGAACCTCTCGGCGTGGATCTGCACGTCTGGGGAATATGGGATCAGGTTCTCCTCTCTGCAAGGCACCACAAGAGACATCAAACCCCAGCAAAGCAGGGGATGGCAGCAGTGTTTGCTATTGTATCAAAAGCTAACCCAAACCAGCATCTTTGGGAGCTTTTCCCACTGCAGATTGATTATTGCTGCAGGATGAAAATCAAATACATCAGCTGGGTCGGGCTAAATTGCAGCCACCTCCTTTCAGGCTTCGAAAGTTTTAAAAATAAGTGTAATTCTAAAAAATCCAGTTCCTCTGACTGCTCCTCCCTAAGAGTGCAGAGCCCAGTCTGGTTTAATGACTGACCTGCTGTATTGCAGACAAATGCATCCCCATCATCACAGAAGCACAGAATCCTTTAGGTTGGGAGAGACCTCTGAGACCATCGAGTCCAACATTTGATCTGAAGGAACCTCCCTTCATTCCTTGTAAAAACTGCCCTGAGTCCAGCCAGGACAAGATGCTCCTCTTCACACAACAGAGGGCACACAAAATCCAGCCCCCTCCACAGCCCAGGAGGAGAGGCTCTCACACCTTCCCTACCTGCTCTGCTCCGTTGGGATCTCTGGGCGCCGAGGGTCCAGCAGAGCCTTGGGAAGGGACAGGATGGCCCCGGAGGGAAGCCCAACTGTGCATCAAAGAAAAAGCATCTTAAAAGTCACAGAACCCCGGAACAGCTGGGGTTAGAAGGACCTTTTCTGGGGATCACCCAGTCCAACCCCCCCACCCAGGCAGGGTCACCTGGAGCAGGTGACTCAGGAATGCATCCAGGTGGGTTTGGAATGTGTCCAGAGAAGGAGACTCCAAACCCTCCCTGAGCAGCTGTGCCACTGCTCTGCCACCCTCAAGGCAAAGAAGTTCTTCCTCATGTTGTGGTGAAACTTTTTGGGTTCTGGTCTAATGGTCATTGCTCCTCTGGCACCACTGGAAAGAGTCAGGCACCCCATGGCCATTTCCAACAGCCAACAGAAACATTCTCCTGGTGCTCACCCCTGCACTTGCAGGAGTCCAGGAAAACCCCCAGGCACAATTTTTGGCAGCAAAGTGCATTTTGCTCGGATTTCAGTGCTCAGAGCAGGTACTCACTGAGCAGGTGGCGGCTGGTGATGCCCCGCTCGGTGATGGTGGCCTCCATGGCACTGATGGCAGAGGGGAAAATGTAGGATTGCTGCAGAACCTGAGGCAGAATGGGGCGGTCCAGGGAGCTGAAGGCAGTGGCATTGTACTGCTCTGTGCCCTCGTAGAGCTCCAGCACTGTGAACTCGTTCCGCCGGGCCTTCGTGTTCCAGTACTGGTACTGCAAGGAGGAGTTTCAGCAATGTCAGGGAAGCACTCAGTGGTACAGGCAAATCACAGGGGGTGCTCACAAAGCTTCCTCCAGGCAGGGTCAGGAGCTGCCCCGAGGCCAAAAAGATTTTTGCTTTTTATACATTTTCCATATATTCATAGCTCTGTAGACTACTATTGTATAGGTACATAGCTCCTTAACTCACTGTAGAACCTTCCCAGCCCTTCCCTTAGATTTTAGAACAATAAGCTGAGTTTCCTGGAATCTTATTGTCTTGCCTCTACAGTGAACCAAGGACAGCTCATTTTCTCTCTATATATACATAATATATTCTACATTACATATATATACATAATATAATTTGTTATGTCTATATATAGACATAATAAACGGGGGTTAAAAGCTAGGGGGGGCTTCAGTAGGGGCAGAACCAAAAGGGGGGATTACTTAATTAACTGTCCCTCTAATTGGATGATTTAATTATAGTAATTTGTTAAACTCATAAAATTGCCAGAGCCCTGTATCACAAATGCATTTTGCGACATTTGCACCACGAAGGACCTTCCTTAGGGGTAACCACTTTTTATTATCTGAATGCTTTGTGATTTTAGGCATCTCCCCAAAGAAGCAGCAGCTCTCACCACCACCCAGTTCTCGGAGTGCACCATGTGCACTGGCCCCTTGGCCTTCTTCTGCACGGAGGAGTGGATGATCCTGCCCGTGACCCCGTCCATGAGGTAGATCCCGATGAAGGTGCGCTCGTGGTGCGTGTCCGTGCTCTCGGTCACCACGGCCAGCAGGTTGGGGTTCAGGGACTGGGGACAAAGGAGAAACAGCTGAGACCCCTCCCCTCGGTGCCACAGACACCTCCTTCCTGCATTTCATCTGGCACTGGGGATATTGTGAACCAATCAGCACGGATCAGCTCAAGAAATCAAGCTGTTAATTACCTATATCAGACTTTGATTGACTTAACTGCTGCATGAAAACATTTTAGAGAAGAAACCTTCACCAAAATGAGCATTTTTCTGCAGACACAATGGTACCCATAAAGAAAAACTGGCACCACAGGGCAGCTCATCCCAGGGACTGGTAATGAGATCTTCCTGTGGGATAATCCCTCAACAAAAAGCCACCCAGAGCTGCGGGAGCACCTTGTAGAGGACACTGCGGTCGCCCATGACGCGGCCCTGGGAGTGCACATGCTCATTGGACCTCTTCCCTTTGACAGTCACAATCCTCTGCACCTCGGTGGGGATGGCCACCTCCCAGCTCTCCTCTGTGCTCAGGTCCTGCAGGGAAAAAGCACGTGGGGGTTTGGGTCCTGCCCCCCAAGGACACCATCTCCCCCTTTGGGATTTCACAAGTTTCTTTTGGAGGCTGAATGTTCCGGTTCTGAGCAAAGCTCTGTGAAGGAAACAGAGATCTGCCATTATCCCCAGGGCATTTAGGGAAGCGACATCACTTGGACTGCAATGGGTCTTCCATACCTTTTTCAGCCTGAATCCGGAGAGTTTTCCCTGCTCAGCATCAACTAGGTAAAAATAGATGGAATGGGCTATTTCTTCTAACTGGCGAAGGACGTTTTTAGTGGCTGGGAAAGCTGTAACCTGGAAAAGAATTAAAACACAGGGTAAAAACAACTGATATAGACCAAAAAAAACTATCCCAGAAAGATTATTTCTAATGTGTTTTTCAGGGTAAGGTCTGTCTTACCAAAATAACCTCACAGTTCTGTGTGAAATGGGGCTCAGTGGCATTTTTTTTCCATCTTGCTCCAAAAGGGAGGGGAATAATTAACTAGAACATGAGGAGAACTGCCTCCAGGCAAAGCAATTTACCTTGTACTCATCATCAATCAGGAGCAGCACTTTGGCATAGTCTTGATCCATAATAGGCAGAAGCAAAGTCTGGAGAATTGGACGTTTCAGAACAGGAGGGGCTACTTGGCTTCTCTTCCCAAAGATGGGGTTGAAGACGTACAGAAAACTCATTTTAGTTTCCTGAAAAACAGGAAAGGTTTTGCCTCTTGTCTAAGCCAAAAAAAGGGGAATTTTTCTAACTGTTACTTGCTGGTGTTGACCATTCATACCCTGGGTTCAGCTATTCCATCCTGAAAATACTGTGTTTGGACACACAAATTTATCTCACATTTGTCTATCACACTCATGATCATTTCTAAGTTTCCTACGCTTCTGTGTCTGTTTCCCTCTAGATTTTTCTCCCCTCCCATCCCCACATCAGTGACCACCAGATGAAGCCCAAAAAGATGATTTTATTGCCCTGTCCAGTTGAGGGGCAGGGAAAGGGCCTCACCTTGTCCTTCACAAGCAGAGTGCACTGTGGAGGGTGAGGGAAATGGGCTGTTGTTCTCTGCACCATCAGCTTGAAGGAGGAGCCTGGTCTCACGTTCCTGAGGTATTGCTTCCACAGGATGGTGCCCGAGCTGCTCTCAATGCCAAAAAGCTGAGGAAAGAGACATGGGAAAGCTGAAGTTGAGGAAAACACTCTTCTCCCATTCAAGCACTGCATCTTCCTTTGTCACATCCCACAGAAAGCTGTTAAAGCTGTTAAAGTCCCCCTTTAAGCCACCACAGAACATCCTGTGCATCTTCCCATGATTTCTGCCCAGGCCAGGGAATTCAGAGCTGGGGTTCTTTACTCAAGTCTAGAAACACATTCCTACCCTGACCTCCTCACCTTCCCTGAGGCCGTGACCATCACCATCATTTTCTGCAGGTTGAATTCGTCTCTGGCCAAATTGTCAATGTTAATCTCATTTTTAATCTGGCTCCGGGGCTTCCTGGCATCATAGAACATCTTCCAGAGGTGAGCAGTCCAGGCTTGCAGCAGGATGAGCTGGGATGAGAGGCGCTTCAGGAACATTCCCAGCAAACCATCTGCAAATGGCACCCACGGTGACAACGGGAGGGAAAACACACCCGGTCCCCCCCAGAACTGAAATTACAGTGTCAAACGCTGCCATGCACAAACCTGGGCTAACTCCTTGCCTCCCATTCTGCAATAAGTTAGAGTTGCCATTTCTGTGACAGACTCTGGCATTTCCCAACCTTTCCCACTCCACGCTGATTCCAAAATCCAAAAGCAAACCTTCATGCAGAGGATGTTGTGTTCCCTCTCACTGTGCCCTCTACAAAAATCCCTCTGCACCCCATACTCAGGAATTAAAAATATTTAATTCTGCCCAATCAGGGTTTGTATATGACTTCTTAAAATAACCAAAACTCCACATTTCAACTCTGTTTCAGCCCCGAGGAGAGCAAGCAGAGGGGACTGGTGGCACCAGGAAGCATTGGGCAGGAGCAGAGCACACTCCATGCAGGATGGGGTTACCTTGGATGGCTGCATCCAGGACAGCAAGGAAAGACAAAACAAAGCAAAAAAAAAAAAAAAAAAAAAAAAGCTATTGGAAACAAGTCTTCCAGAAAAAGTTACAGGAAATATTTAGGAAACATGGCCAAAATCCCTCCTACTGCTGCTGTTTGTCTAATGTAACAGTGTAATACATTCATGTCATCTGGATTTGCTTTCCAACATTCAGAGAGAAAAGGGTTTATTTCTGCTTATTTTAATTGGCATCACTAGAGATTTAAATTCATCTCTCAGCTCAGAGTAAACAGAAAACAATACATATGTTCATTTAGGAAAGAAAACAAACTCACAAAGGTAATTCTGTTAAACTCACCTGCTTTCTTTCCAAATTCTCCTTCCAACTCAGCCTGTGCACCTGTCAGAGGCAGATCCACCATCTCCAAGCTTACCACCTCTGCCAGTGACTCCTCTCTACTCCACACAACCTTTCCTGGAAAGATGTAAGAGCAGAGTATTTTAATATCCCAAACTAAAATCTGGGAATTGACTCAATACAAGACTATCATTCAGTGCACCCTTGAAATAAAAATCACCTCTTAATGAAATGCAAAACAGTGTAAAAAAAATCTAGTATCATTCAATCGACTATTTCATAAAAAACAAGTATTTTATGCAGCTGGAGCCACTTCTGGGAAGAAAGCCCCAGGATCAATGAAAGCAATCTGGTGTTTTAAAAGGGTTACAGTCATTGAGTCTATTTAAAATAAGAGATTCACAGTGCTAACTCCTGGATTCCTTTATAGCTCTAGAAAATTCATGCCACTGAGATGGGACTTTCAACTCTTTCTGCAAATGAACATTTTTGCCACGAGGATCTTTTCTAAAAATCTTTGAGGAAGGTCTACACCAGGACTTACACTCTCATCCTACAAAAAGTTTTGAAATGTGCAGAAAGGCCCTGAAATCCACACAAAACAGGACAGAACTGTTTGTCCAGGTGAGGTGTCTTGTGAGGGTGAGAGAATCTCCTGTGTCTTTCCTGGGACTCAGGACAGTCAATGTTTTCAGCTCCCAAGGAAAGTAATGATAACACAAAATCCTTGAGAACATGGGATTTTCTCCTGGAGGAAGAGGTTTGTGAGGGTCACCTGGCTGCTGCAGGAACATGAGCATGTGGTCCTCTGTCTGCACCAGGGCTCGATAGCCCACCGAGTCATCCTTCTTCAGGAAAACTTGGATGTACAGCTGGGAAAAACATTAAAAAAGGCAAGGAGAACAGCAAAGTTAACAATCACATCATCTCCTTGGAGAAAACAGAACTCAGGTGAAACAAGGGCAAACAGGGTGATGCTGTACTCCCTGGAATGCTTTTCTCCTTGGCTGAAGGCTCCCATCCTGCCAAATCAGGGGAGGGAGGGCACTGCAAGGGCTGAAATAAGCCCTCCCTGCTCACCTGCTGTGGCTTGGCCCCTCCCTGCTCCAGGGTAAAGGTGATGGTGGTGTCCAACAATCTCTGTCCAGTTTCAACCAGGTAGAGGTTTATGTTGTAGGTTTGGTTGGAGCAGGTTAAGGAATCCTGGAACAAGGGACACAGAACAGGGGTTACATACACCCCACACCAAATCCTGCAGCAGGATTCCATGGCCGGCAAAAACTGGGACTTCAAGCTATTTTTAGGTTGTATTTTTAGGTTGGATAGCTGGTGTAAGACCTCTGTCATTCTGTCCCTGCAGGTGAAGGAATAAAATGCACTGACAGGAACTTGGGAACAGGAGCTCCGTACCTGCCTCCGGGCATCCTCCAGAGCACTGCCAGCGTGGGGGCCATCAGAGCTGCCAGGTTTCTGAAGTGAGGATGAGAAGAGATGTAACACGGCTTCAGACACCAGCAAAAGCAAAAAAAAATCAGGGTTTTGAGTGCCTGACAAGGCTGAGCTTGACTGTGACATCAGGCAGGAAACGGCTCTGTTCTGTTGTATTTTCAATAAAAATAAAACTACATTTGGTATCCCCAAGAACTGAAATCCTCTGCGGATCTGTAAATCCAATTCTTTGCTGCATGCCCACCTTCCACAGGGCTGAAACAGGACATTCCCTGAGCCAGGCAGAGCCTGAGCTGGACATAATCAAGCCCGGCTTGTGTTATCACCGAACTTCATCAAATCCTCCTCTTCCTTGACAGACTCCCCACCCCTGACCTATGGAACCCATCCCCAGTGCAGACCCCCAAAGCTGGGCTGGCCCCAGAGTATGGGAATTGTGCTGACCAGTTCACTCCTGCACGTCAGGACAGCGGCCACCGTCTTCTCCCCGGTCGTTGCAAAACTCACCAGAGCTGCCTGGAAAGAAAAATAGCAGGAAATCATTAAAAAAAAAACCTCAGGAAAACCCCAAACCCCACCAAAAACTACCTGTGAAGTAAATAAAACCACAGTGGAATTAAAAACAGATGAACTGTCACTGCCAGATTTTAAACTGCATTGTTCCCCCAAATTAAAAAAAAATTAAAAATAATAAAAAGAAAAGACTGAAACTACTTCTCATAAAGATGGATATAGCTGACCTGCCACAGGTTTTTGAGCCATTACGGCCAGAGCTACTGAGATTTTTAAAACCTGTCAGCTGGCCCAAGAGTTTGAAGGATTTCCAGCTGCACATGGCCCTCCCCAGTACCTGCTGGAAGTCCCGGAGGTGGCTGAGCAGCCCCTGCTTGTACTGCAGCAGGGAGAAGTGGCTCGGGGACAGCTGCAGGAAGAACTGAGTCCGTGAAGCACTGGTCACGCTGGGCTGAGTGGCCAAGATCCTGGCCTGGAAGTCATCTGCAAACTCCAACTCCAGGGACTGCAAGGGAAACAAGCACAGGAGAGCTGTTCTTCACTGAGACCGACACCTTCCTTCCCTCAGCAGGTCAGGGGACAGAGCAGGAAGGCCCAGGCTCGATTGGAGCAAAGCTCTGAAGACATCAATCCAGAAGGAATAACAGACAAAAAGCTTTCCCACCTTGCCCTCAGTTTATGGATCATGATCCCCCCAACCTCCAATTATTCCCCAGTTCCCCAGGCTGAGTCAGGCACCAGATCAGCCAAGTGAGGAACTCCAGGGAATGCTCCTCCAGCAATTCTCACCTGCAGCGGGATCTGCCTCATGTCCTGCTCCGTGTCCAGGGCGCAGACGTGCAGCGAGCGCGTGGCTGTGTCCACACACACCAGCACAGCCTCCCCCACCACGGCACAGGAGCCCTCCAGGCCCTGCAGCCATGGCGCTGCCACCTTCACCTGCACAGACACAGAGAGCCAGGGCTCAGCAGGGCTCAGCCTTCACAGAACCAGCGTGGACACAAACAGCAATTTCAGTCAATTCTCTTTACCCATGACTGAGAGGAACTCTGTCAGACTGAGGGTTATGGGATAATCCTGACAGCTGCCACTCTAATTCAGTTGGGCTTTCAGCCCTGAAATACCTGGTTTGGAGGCAACGCCTCCATGAAAGGGAAGATTCTCTATACCACAACAACAGCTGATTGCTCTGCCCACCACACCACAGGGTCGGAAGCACATTTGTTAACATCAAACCCAGCATTTTGCCCCCACTACCTGTTTTGTGATTTCTCCATCTTCTACATTGAACGTCACGATGTTCAGGTGGCTCTGGGGAACGATGCCAAGCACGTGGATCACTCCAGTCCCACGGGAATACAGCAGCTGGTACTGAGTGCTCTCACTGCAAGACATGCAGCAACCATGAGGCATCACCTTCTCAGGCTGCTGTTTGCAGGAGCACAGGTGCAGCCCCCTTCCCTCTGCCCCATGCCAGGCTCCCTGCCAGGGTCTCACACCTCTCCTCGAAGGTGTTCTCACCTTTCTGGCAGCTGTTCCACCCACTTCTGGTGCCCATTGGACAGGTAATGAAGGGACAGGGCCGCCTTCTTCAGCACTGCCACGTACTTCACTGCCTCTGGGAGCCCCACCAGGGCAGCCCCCTGGAAACTGAGCACAGACGCAAGAAATTAGGGAATTATATTCTTATTTCACCCTGGGGAAGGCTCTGGAGCACCAGGAGCAGCTGAGGGAGCTGAGAAAGGGGCTCAGACTGGAGAAAAGGAGGCTATGGAGTGACCTTCTGGCTCTGCACAACTCCCTGGCAGGAGGGGGCAACCAGAGTGGGGTTGGGCTCTGCTCGCAGGGAACAGGGACAGGATGAGCAGAAATGACCCCAAGCTGTGCCACAGCAGGTTGAAGTTGGATATCAGGAGAAACTTCTCCATGGAAAGGGCTATCAGACATTGGCAGGGACTGCCCAGGGAGGTGGTGGAGTCCCCAACCCTGGAGGTGCCCAAGGAAGGCCTGGGCATGGCACTCAGTGCTCTGGGCTAGTGACAAGGAGAGGATGGGTCACAGGTTGGACTCGATGGTCTTGGAGAGCTTTTTCAACCTCAGTCATTCTAGGATTCTGTGCAATGCTCAGGCATTCATAAAGAATTCACCCAAAATTTGTTTTGGAAACTTTACATCTGACTCATCTTTCTCTACAATGCAAGTCCAAACCAAATCCATGATGCATTTTTTTTTTCCTTCCTAGACCAGCACTAAAAGAAGAAAAAGCCTGTGCACAGGAAATCCCACCTGCCAGTGTCCAGGGAGGTCTCCCAGTTCAAGCCCCCGATGTTGGTCTCCCAGGAACGCAGAATCCGTCCAGCGTTGGACACCGTGATGGCATCTGGAAAGGAGGGGAGGGCATGAACACAGAACTGGTACCTGCCATGGGCCAACAAAGGGATGGGCTCTGCAGGTCCAGCCTGTGCTCTAACACCGGCTCCACATTCCAGGAGTGCTGCCAGTCCCGGCACGTTCCCCTTACCCTGCCCGTGGATCAGCATCGCATCGATGTTTCCTTCCGGGGTGCCCTTGTCCACATGGCGCCACACTGCGAGAGACAGAGCCAAGCGAGAACGGCGTTTGTCCCCACAAGAGCATTTCTGGGTTACTGTGTTTAAGCCTGCGCTGCTCACAGAGCCAGCCCTAAGACAGAGCTCTGACCTGCCGGCTGAACCCTCCCCCGCGCCAAGACACAACCAGCAGCGTTAACCTTTCCGGAGGAAAACCAGCACAACTGCATTGACCCTCGGCCCCAAAGCGGCCGCACTCACGGATTTCGCCGCTCCGGGAGTTCAGGGCGGCCACCACATTCTCCTCAGTGGCCACGACGAGCTTCTTCGAACCCTGAGAGGCCTCCAAGGAGGCGAACTTGAGCTTCCCCACATACTGCTGCCTCCTGCGAGAGGGAACGAGAGCAGCAGTGAGAGGGGACCCGGGGTGGGAGCGGTGCGGCAGGCGCGGGGCCTGCCCGCGGGAGCAGGGACCCAGCCCGGAGAGACGCCCGGCGCTCACCAGTCGAACTTGCCCACTTGGTCCTCGTAGACGGCGGCGGCCAAAGGCAGCAGGACCGGCAGTAGCAGCAGCGGCAGCGCCCGCGGCCGCGCCGCCATGACACCCGCCCCGGCGCCCGGGGGGCTGCCCGCGCCGCCGCCTGCGCGGAAAAAGGGCGTCAGCGCCACGGGGAGCGCGCAGGCAGCGCGCGGGGCAGCCCCGCCCGCTCCCGGCAGCCCGCGCGCCGCCCGGGGGCCTCGGAGCACGGCGGAACCATGCCTAAGTCCAAGCGGGACCGCAAAGGTGGGAACGGGACCCCCACACCCCTAATCCCGGACACCTTTCCCGGGCACATCCCTCTCCTCACCCCTTTCCCATTCTTCATCCCCATCCCTCGCCCCATCCCCCCCATCCCCTTTCCCATCCCTCGTTCCTTTCCCCATCCCTTTCCCGTCTCCATCCGTCGACTCCTTTCCCATCACCCTCCCCTTCCCCGTTCTGTTCCCCGTTCCCCTCCCGATCCCGCCCTGACCTCTCCCCGCTCCGTTCCCCGCAGTGTCCCTGACGCGGACGTCCCGCAAGGGGCTGGAGGCCAAGCAGGCGCTGATCACCGAGGTGAGTCTGGCCTGTGCCCGGGCCTCTCTCCCCTTTCCCTCTCCTCCCCATTCCCCGGGTCCCCTGTGCCCGTCCCTGTCCCGGTAACGGTTCCCTCGCAGCTGCGGCGCTGTGTGGACACCTACAAGTACATCTTCGTCTTCTCCGTGGCCAACATGAGGAACAATAAGCTGAAGGATGTGCGGAACGCCTGGAAGCACAGCAGGTGGGCAGCGGTGTGGTGCAGGGCTGGGATGCCCAAGGGAGTGAGCTCCAGAGCTTGACATCCTCCTGCTCCTGCTCCTGGGCAGGATCTTCTTCGGGAAGAACAAGGTGATGATGGTGGCACTGGGCCGGGAGCCAAGCAGCGAGTACAAGGAGAACCTGCACAAGGTACACAAGGGGGTTCCTGTGGGTGTCCTAAAGCTTCACCTGGCTTATTCCACACCATGGAATAATGTCCTGGAGTCACCGTTCTGTGTGAGCTAATCTGTGAGCGTTTTAATTGAACCCATCCATGGCCTGACAACAAAGGGTCTGTTGTGAGTGGAGCTGTGCAGGACTGAGCCCTTGCAGGGGACTGATCCCTCCCCGGTGCTCCCCAATCCCCATGGATGCTCCTTTCTTCCAGGTCAGCAAACACCTGAGAGGGGAGGTCGGACTCCTCTTCACCAACCGCACCAGGGACGAGGTGGATGAGTAAGTACCAGTCTGGCACAGCCTTTCGTTGCCGCAAAATCCCTTCACTCCCTGCTGCTTCCTTAAAGCAGGGATGGTCTCATGGGCCTTTTCCACTCATCTTTGTCAGCCATTCCTGTGACAGCAGGGTGCAATCATGGAAGGGTTTGGGTTGGGAGGGACCTTAAAGCTCATCTTGTTCCACCCCCTTGGACACTTCCACGGATGGGGCAGCCACAACCTCTCTAAGAAACAGCAGAATTTAGGGCAGGCTGTTCCCCAATCCCTGTCTCAGCCCAGGGATGTTCCTCCCCCACCTGAAGCTCTCGTTACCCAACTCTGTCCCAGGTGGTTCTCCAAGTTCCGGGAGGTGGATTTTGCCCGTGCTGGGAACAAGGCACCGTACGGGGTGAGCCTGGATACAGGGCCCCTGGAGCAGTTCCCCCACTCCATGGAGCCACAGCTGCGGCAGCTGGGACTGCCCACGGCGCTGAAGAAAGGTACGGCAGGGGCTGGGAAGGTCAGCTCTTGAGTTTTGTCTGTGCAGCTGGGATCTTCTGTGGAGAACGTTAGAGTAGGATTTAGGTCTGGAGAAAACCTGAGGGCCAACTATTTTCTTGTTGGGATGGGGCTAGAACTCCTTATGTCCTTCTTGCACTGTTCTTCCAAACTCATGTCAAAGGCTGAGTAAAATCACCAGATTTCTCCACACTGCCATCCTTTTCCAGTGGAAACAGCTCGGATTAACCCACTCAGGAACCAGCTGTAGGGTTTCAGAGCTGATCTCGCCCATCTCCTTGGGGTGCACTGATATTACATGGAAAGGTGTCAGCTCCAAGGGTTGGAGGGAGTGCTGGCTCTGCCCCCACATTCCACGGGAGTTCCCAGTGCCTGGGAGCCTATTCCAGGGATTTTGCTCTGCAGGAGTGGTGACGCTGCTTTCGGATTACGAAGTGTGCAAGGAAGGGGATGTTCTCACCCCAGAGCAGGCCCGTGTGCTGGTGAGTAATGCAACAGCCCTCATTCCTGACACAAAATAATTAACACAGCTCCTAAAGCTCAGCAGCAATTATTTTGGTTCCTGCTTTGCTCCACTTCCCACCTAGAAGCAGAATTTACTGTTTTTCTAGGCTGGACATAGAGATAAGAAAGCAAGAATGATGGATTTGTGTTCTCTCCTAGAAACTCTTTGGCTACGAGATGGCAGAGTTTAAAGTCACCATGAAGTTTCTCTGGAATTCTGAGACGGGAGACTTCCAGAAGCTCGTGGGAGACACAGCAGAGGAGGAGGAAGAGGAGGATGACGATGATGGCAGCAATGAGGACTAACAGCTTGGGATCGAGACAGTTCTATTTTAGGGACAAAAAGAGGAGGATATTTCCTTTCCTGGGTGCACCTGGACTAGGACGATCTTTATATAAAATGACCTAACTATGTTTTTTTTATATTTATATAAATATCTATGTAAAACTTCAGATGGTTGTTGCTGCTGCCTGTTACTGTTGGTGTATCCCGGGATCTGAGGAAATGCCACCTCAAATGTGAAAATTGGGCAGAAAGTGTGTAAATGTAATGCAACTCCGATATAGCACAATGGGAAAGATGCTGAAGGTTTGTTTTTCTGACATACAAGGAGATACTTAGCTCAATTCTTGGAATTTTACCTCATCCCTGGCGTGTCCAAGGCCAGGCTGGACAGGGCTTGGAGCCACCTGGGATAGTAGGTGTTCCTGCCCATGGCAGGGGGTGGAATGGGATGAGATTTAAGGGCCCTCCAACCCAAACCATTCTGGAATTTTGTGATTCCCAGTCCCCAAGTGCTGCCAACAAGATGCCAGGTTCCAGGCACAGGTCAGAGATGGAGTCTGCATTAGAAAGAGGATTTATTCTTGTATGTAATTATTTAATATTTCACATTAAAGTGCAACAGGGGCCTTGACCCTATTAACGCATTCATTTTCCTGATCAGCTGCATCCTGAATCACAGGTGTGCTGGGGGAGCTGAGGGGCTGAGAGGGACGAACGACTAAGGCACGGGTACGGATCCTACAAAGCTTCACTGATTCAGGAAAAACCTCCACCCTTCCACACATGGATCAGAGGGCAGGGCTGGGGGTACCTCTCCTGTTTGCAGAGCCCGGGCCGGGCATCCCAGGCCTTCCCTAGCGGAAGTAGTTGGGGCAGTCATGCGCGCTCATGTTCCAGGCCTCGTCAAACGCCTGCACCACGGGTGGCAGCAGGGGACCCTCCTCACTGTAGTTCAGGTTCTGCTCCAGCTGCTCCATGTTGGACATCCCAATGATCACTGCATCTCCCAGAGAACCCTGGAAAGAGAAGGGAGCTGTTGCTGATCCCAAAAGGAAGTTTGGCCACTGCAGGCCAAACTAAGCGTTCCTTTCCACTAAAGAACATCCAGGAATTAGGCAATGACACCACAAAATTCTGCTCACGAGGCCAGGACATCCCCAAGTCCTAATCCTACTTTATGGTGGGCTACAGGAACATTCAGGGGAGATGGGGAATATTAAACATTAGTTTCCTAGTCCAATGAAAAGCGAGTCCTCTCCTTGCAGGGAAGCTGAGTGTGTGGGAAGCCAAGACCCCAGTAACTGGCACCTAAGATTTTCCACTTCTTCCAATTCTGACCACATGGGATACCATGGGGAAAGGCAGAGCTGCCTCACTCCCGCTGCCTGGCAGTCTGTACAGCAATACTCACTTTGGAGTGCCACAATCCCACGGGATTAAAAAATACCCACACTGAAATTTCCCTATTTGTGAGCCACGGCAGCACTGCCCCGTGCTGGCAGCACTACCCTGTGCTGGCAGCAGTGCCCAGGTCAAGCCCTCACCTGCAGTTTGGAGTGGTTGTAGAGCCAGCGCAGTGCAGCAGAAGCCAGGCTGGGTGCACTGGAGCCGTAAGCCTCTTTCAGAGCTTTTTCTACCAGTGCAATTCCCTCAAAATTGTGTTTTTTCCAGTACCTGCATGAAAAGAAGTCATCGTTATTGCCCTTGGGACCCTCTGGTCAGTGGTACATATGTACTCCAATCAAAAGGCTTTCAGAAAGCCTCATACAACTCTCTGTAGCCTCCAAGAACTTCTGCAATCTCCCCTGGAAGTTGTGAGGAAGCTGAGCCTAAAAACCACCCTGCAGAGCTCAAATCACACACCACACCCCCAACCACGTGTGCTGACATAATCCCAAGCTTTGGTCAATTCCACTTCCTTTCAGCTGACTATTAGAGTGTTTTTTTTAATGCAGCCATTCCTGCTCGTCTGTCAGCTCAGGACATACCTGTCCCTGTAGGCCTGAGCCCAGTCATTCCCAAAAAATCTCCCCGTGGGCTGGCGCGTGTCTTTGTCCTCGTACTTGTACTTGCCGGTCAGCAGCCCCCCTGCGAAGGGAGGGAGCAGCAGCTTTGGGATGGGCTGGCTCTGCACAGCCCCCATTCCACAGGGCTTTGTCCCAAAGCCTGCCCTTGCCCCCTGTACCTGCCAGTGGGTTGTAGGCGTAGAAGCGCAGCCCAAAGTGCCTCAGGCAGGGGAACAGCTCGGCCTCCACCTGGCGCGTGGTCGCATTGTACATTCCCTGCACGGGGTGGGAGACAGCCTCAAACACGAGCTCAGGGCAGAGGAGCTGCCTTTTCCCACCCTTCCCTGGCAATACACATCCGGGAGAGCGGCTGCAGATCACACAAGGTTATGGTTTGCTTAGGAACAGACTCACTGAAGGACAGCAAATAATTTAAATTCCGTGTCAGGGGAGTCACTGACTCCAGCAAAGAACACACTGAGCCATTTCTGAGCAGCAACCTCGCTCAGCTTCCTGAATTTCCTCACTGAAAGGGTGGTAAGGCATTGGAAGGAGATGCCCAGGGAGGTGGTGGCATCCCTGGAGGTGTCCAAGGAACGCCTGGACATGGCACTCAGTGCCCTGGCAGAGTTACAAGGTGGGGATTGGGCACAGCTAGGACTAGAGGTCTTTTCCAACCTCAGTGATACTGTGGCTTCCCAGACTAAGTGCAGCAGATTCCTTCTCTAGGTTTCTGTCTGGCCCACTGGGGGTTGGTCCCAAATTTGGGCAGCCCCAATCCAGGCTTCTCCCCCTCCCTCACCTGGTACACAGTTGGCATCACCCAGTTGTTGTACTTGCAGATGGCACAGATCTCTGCCACCTCCCACGCAGCGTAGTTTGACAGGCCAAGCTCTTTAAACTTTCCCTGCAGAGGAATAAAAGGAATTGAGTTCCAGTGTTTCAAAGGTCTTCTGGACCCAGACAGTGCAAGATGGGTACAGTGAAAAGGACAGTCACCAAATTTTGGTCCAGAAGGGTTAATTCCTGTCCACCTTCTTCTGACAGACTGTGAATTATTAAGACCTGACAAAAATATTTCCCATTTTCTGCTCATTTGGAATTCTAATTTAAATGGCATAACTAGATTAATGCAACTCAGGAATTCTTCACCCATTACCAGCACTAATCCTAACCCAGACAGTTAACAGGGCTGGAAGCAAAGTTCAGAGGTTCCAATGCTTCCAAGAGCTCTTGGGAACAAAGTGCACCACGTGAGCACACAAAGAGCAGCGACTGCTCAGCTCTGCCCTGGGCTGTCTCCTCTTCCCAGAGCTGCACAAACCCAGTGCTGCAAATGGGTATAACAAGCAGCTCCGGTTTAAAAAAAGTGCTGGGAAGGAGGGAATCAAGGATTGTCCAGGCTTGGACTCTGCACTTCACCTCTTTATGCAGCTCATTGCAGGCACGCAGGGTCTCCTCCACAGGGGTCCCGTGGTCAGGAGCGTGGAGGTAGAAGAGCTCCACACTCGTCCTCTGCAGCCTCTCCAGGGACGTGTCCAGCTGGGAGCGTACGCTCTCTGGCTTCAGTGTCTTCCCATCCCACGGGTTGGCCTTGGTGGCCACTTCCACTGGCAGAGAGAGAAGGAATGAGCAAGGACAATTCCACCTTGAGGAGGGGAATGAGGATAAGGGACATAACACAAGTGTTTGACGTGTTTCAGGGAAGGTGCCTCTCCTCAGGAATCATGTCAGCCTGGCAGGGGAGGCTCTTCTCTACAGGGACTGCAGGTCTGCTCTGGAGAGGGAAGGTCTGCCCCTCAAAGTCTGGGGCTCAGAACTTGTAGGAGGGTCCCTTCTCCTTAGCCATGGCATCAGCCTGGCAGGGAAAACCCTTATCCAAAGAGGATGGGCCTGGGGCAAGTCCCTTTTCCTCAGGGAGGGAGTCAACCTGGCAGGAAAGACCCCCTCCTCAGCGAACGGACCCTGAGGAAGGCCCTTGCCCTCCTTGTCCTCAGGAACACTCTCAGCCTGAGAGAAGAGACCTTTCTCAGGGCAGACCCTCTTATCAGAGCACTAGTCCTGAGGCAATTCCCTTCTTAAGGACTGTGTCAGCCTGGCAGGGAAGACCCTTCTCCTTTGCCACAGAAATCCCATCTCCTCAGGGAAGCCTCTTCTCAAGGAGGGCATTAGCCCAACAGGGAAGACCCTGCTCCTCAGGGAACGAGTCCTGGCCAAGTCCCTTCTCAAGGACAGTGCCAGCCTGGCAAAGACTCTTCTCCTCAGGGTAGTCCCCTCTCCTCAGGACAGCCCTCTCTCCTCAGGACAGCCCTCTCTCCTCAGGACAGCCCTCTCTCCTCAGGACTGCTCTCTCTCCTCAGGACTGCTCTCTCTCCTCAGGACTGCTCTCTCTCCTCAGGGCAGTCCCCTCTCCTCAGGGCAGCCCCCTCTCCTCAGGGCAGCCCTCTCTCCTCAGGACTGCTCTCTCTCCTCAGGGCAGTCCCCTCTCCTCAGGGCAGCCCCCTCTCCTCAGGGCAGCCCTCTCTCCTCAGGGCAGTCCCCTCTCCTCAGGGCAGCCCCCTCTCCTCAGGACAGCCCCCTCTCCTCAGACACGGCCCCCGAGGCAGCCCCTTTCCCCCGAGGGCAGCCCGCTCTCCGCGGCCGTACCGGGCTCGGTGCCGCCGGCCAGCAGCGTGCCCAGGATGCGCTCGGACTCGCCGCCCGCGTACATGAAGGCGGTGTCGAGGAGGCGGTACCGGCGGCGCAGGAAGGCGCGGAGCAGCTCGGCGCTCGCCTCGGGCCCGGCGCGCCGGCCCATCTCCATCGTGCCCAGCACCACCGCGGGCCGGACCCCGCCGCCCGCCATCGCCGCCATCGCCGCCCGCGCCGCCATCGCGCCTGCGCGGCCTCGGCCCGCCCCGCGCCCCGCCCGGCCCCTCACCCACGGGGCCGGGGCCGAGCACCCCGAGCTCGGGAGAGAGCGGCGGCGTTGGGAGAGGGAGCCGCGGGAACACCCGGGGAGTGTGGGGGAAAGTAGCGACTCTGGGACAAGGCTCACCGATTTCACGCTGCGTGTCTGTGAAAAGTTACGAGTTACCGGCAACTTCCTGAGGAAGCGGCTGAGGCGGCAGAGGAGCGGCAGGACGGGACAGCGTTAAAGGAAACCCGGCAGGATCTGGGAGAGTGGCAAAGGAAACCCGGCAGGATCTGGGAGAGGGGAAAAGAGAACCCGGCGGGATCTGGGACATCGTTACAGGAAACCCAGCAGGATCTGGGAGAGGGGAAAAGAAAACCCAGCAGGATCTGGGATAGGGGCAAAGGAAACCTGGCAGGATTAGGGAAAGGAGAAGAGGAAACCCGGCAGGATTTGGGAGAGTGGCAAAGGAAACCCGGCGGGTGTCTGAGGAGTTGTGGATTTGCAAAGAAAAACGGCCCAAGTTTCGAAAAATAAAGTCAAGCTCCGAAGCGCGTCGGTGAGGAGACGAGCGCCGGTGCTGC
Source organism: Acanthornis magna (assembly GCA_036785705.1). Taxonomy (NCBI): domain Eukaryota; kingdom Metazoa; phylum Chordata; class Aves; order Passeriformes; family Acanthizidae; genus Acanthornis; species Acanthornis magna. The sequence goes on from JAWUZG010000575.1 coordinate 139,744, forward strand.
GAGGACAGGTTGGGCTGGATTTCGGCTTCTTTTTTGCTCAACCCCCCACTTATTTTCTTTTTTTTTGCTTGTCTTCTCTTTTTCTTCTCTTTTTCTTTTTTCTGCTTTTTATTTTCTCTTTTCCTTTTATATCTTCCCCCCCCCCCTTTTTTTGTCTTCTTTTACTTCTTTTTTTCCTTCTTATTTCTTTTTTATTTCTTCTTCTTTCATTTCTTCTGTTTCTCCTCTGAGGCCGAGCCCTGCCGCGCTGGCGGCCTTTCCCACCGGCTGCAAACCCAAGGCCAATAAAGGTGTATTATCCACTAACAATCAATTTTTCCAGCACGAGCCAGCTCCGGGAGGAGCCCCAGCCCTGTCCCTCACACAGATATATCGTTCCCCAGTGTTACTAACTTTTTCCTGTGTTATTCCCTTTTCCTCAGTGTTATCCCAGCTGTTCCATGGCTGCACGGCACTGGAGGAGTCTCCCCTTTAGGAATCTCTCCGACTGCCCCAATGGCTCCCGCTGGATCATGGATGTGTTCAATGAGTGTGCCCAGGACGGCCGGGACGTCGCTAGCATCATCCTGGGGCTGGGCTCCATCGGCTGCTTCATCGCTGCGGCCTTCCCGTGAGTGCTGCTCCCAAATCGCAGGGTACCGCTCCCAAATCCCAGGGTACCGCTCCCAAAACCCAGGGTACTGCTCCCAAATCCCAGAGTATCACTCCCAAATCCCAGGGTACCGCTCCCAAATCCCTGGGTACCGTTCCCAAATCCCAGGGTATCACTCCTAAATCCCAGGGTACCACTCCCAAATCCCAGGGTACCACTCCCAAATGCCAGGGTACCGCTCCCAAATCCCAGGATACTGCTCCCAAATCCCAGGGTACCACTCCCAAATGCCAGGGTACCACTCCCAAATCCCAGGGTACCGCTCCCAAATCCCAGGGTACCGCTCCCAAATCGCAGGGTACTGCTCCCAAATCCCAGGGTACTGCTCGCAGATCTCAGGGTACCACTCCCAAATCCCAGAGTATCGCTCCCAAGTCCCAGAGTATCACTCTCAAATCCCAGCCAGCCCTTCCCACAGGACAGCAGAAACAGAGCTGCCAACACAAGGTGCCGGAATTATTAATTCCACCCTGCAAAAGCAGCGAGGGCTTGGCAGATTTCGGGTGAGGGGAGCAGGCAGCAGAGCCCCAGAGCCTTGGTGTTGGTGGTGGCTGTGGTGTCATCGCAGCTGGAATGTCCCACGTAAGCCACGTGCCTGCAGGACAGGTCACACTGCACGAGGAATGTCCCCAGGAGCCCGGGGCTGCTTGGAAGTGCTGACACAAGGGTGGCAGAGGAGCACGTGAGGGGTCACAGCTCTTTCGTAACCGGAGGGAGGATCCTGCAATGGGGTCGTCCTGCCTGCTCCTGCCACAGGGCACCCAGTGAGCACCAGGGGGGCTTAGGATTTCCAGCTGGGGCCAGGGGAGCACATGGCCTTGATTTTCCCTTTTCCTCCCTGGAATGCTTTGGGATCCACGGGGAATCCTGGGGATGGCTCCCAGGTAGTGCTGAACCAGCTGAGGGTGGTGTTTGCGCCTCTGCCCAATTCTCTGCAGGCAGTTTTACCAGGCCTGCAGAACGGGCATCAT
>JAWUZG010000576.1:0-74171 GCA_036785705.1 Acanthornis magna
CCTTGAGCTCCAGGAGCACTGGCGCTGGAAAGGGCCTGCCAAGGCCATCACGGCAGTGCCCCAACATTGCTGCTCCTCCATCTTTCTGATAGGGCAAAGCCAGCTACTGGGCTGGGGTAATTAAGTTGGGCTAGGGTTAGGGTTACGCCTAGGGTTAGGGTTGAGAGATCTAAAGGGTCTGGAGCTCCGCGAACACCGGGGCTGGAAAGGGCCTGCCGAGGCAAACGCGGCAAGGCCCCAACCTTGCTGCTCCCACTCCTTTCTGATCTGGACCCCCCACAGGGGTTGGCGCCTCGGCCCCGGCCGCAAGCTGCCCTGTGGGTTAGGCTTAGGCTTCTGAGAGCTGTGGAGCCTACGGCTGTGGGGACACATGCCACTGTACAGGACATTGCAAGGGCTTCCATCACGGCAGCCTGCTGCCAGAGACTGCATGTTGCATGGCTCTAAGCATCGGGCAATGGCCGTGCCTGTGTGTGCTGGGAGGGGCGTTTGGGCTGTGCCCCAGGTGAGGCCATGCCCTCCTTCTGCCGCCAGAGCTGCCCCAAGGCCTGGCTGAGCTGTCTGTCATGGGCCCTTGGGGTGGCCCAGGTGCTCAGTGGCTCCGTGACTGGCCAAGCCAGCGGCAGTCCCAGCTGAGGGGCAGTACATGAAGGCTGTGGGGCTTAAAAGGACACAGAGCATGAGGTCAGCCTAGAAGCCTGCACGTGGTTCCCATCCTGCCCCTGCTGCAATCCCGGGAGGCGGTAGCTCTCTGTGTGTTTCTCTAGATCTCTTCTCTGCTCACACCTTTCTCTCTGCCTTTCTTGGTTTTCCTGATTCTCTTCTCCTGGAACTTCTGGGGAACATAGCATTTTGCAAGTGGAACGCTTTGTCTGGGCCTCGGCTATCTTGATGCTAGGTAACTGCTAAATTAGCACCAAGTAATGGTATGATAAGTGGTTTGATGTTGCGTTCTATCTTGTATTCCATCATTTGCTAAAGATCATTGACTTTGGGTTGCTTGTTTTTGATCCTTCTGCCAGTCAACTTGCGTGTAATTTTCAGCTCTTGAGTCTATCTGGTGGGGGATTTTCACCTCTTGAGTCTATCTGGAGGGCATTTCTCCTCTGCACTGAGAGAGAGCAAGAGAAGCTTGAGCTAAATGCCTGGATCTGAGTGTCCAGGGCTTAACAGGTGCCTCCATTGCCAAGGGCACACTTGTTAATCAGTGGCAACTATGGCCATGAGCCCCTCTGGGCCAGTGCCAAGCTGCCCTCAGGGGCTGGGCTCAGGCTGGAGAGATCTAAAGGGCCTTGAGCTCCAGGAGCACTGGCGCTGGAAAGGGCCTGCCAAGGCCATCACGGCAGTGCCCCAACATTGCTGCTCCTCCATCTTTCTGATAGGGCAAAGCCAGCTACTGGGCTGGGGTAATTAAGTTGGGCTAGGGTTAGGGTTACGCCTAGGGTTAGGGTTGAGAGATCTAAAGGGTCTGGAGCTCCGCGAACACCGGGGCTGGAAAGGGCCTGCCGAGGCAAACGCGGCAAGGCCCCAACCTTGCTGCTCCCACTCCTTTCTGATCTGGACCCCCCACAGGGGTGGGCACTTCGGCCCCGGCCGCAAGCTGCCCTGTGGGTTAGGCTTAGGCTTCTGAGAGCTGTGGAGCCTACGGCTGTGGGGACACATGCCACTGTACAGGACATTGCAAGGGCTTCCATCACGGCAGCCTGCTGCCAGAGACTGCATGTTGCATGGCTCTAAGCATCGGGCAATGGCCGTGCCTGTGTGTGCTGGGAGGGGCCGTTTGGGCTGTGCCCCAGGTGAGGCCATGCCCTCCTTCTGCCGCCAGAGCTGCCCCAAGGCCTGGCTGAGCTGTCTGTCATGGGCCCTTGGGGTGGCCCAGGTGCTCAGTGGCTCCGTGACTGGCCAAGCCAGCGGCAGTCCCAGCTGAGGGGCAGTACATGAAGGCTGTGGGGCTTAAAAGGACACAGAGCATGAGGTCAGCCTAGAAGCCTGCACGTGGTTCCCATCCTGCCCCTGCTGCAATCCCGGGAGGCGGTAGCTCTCTGTGTGTTTCTCTAGATCTCTTCTCTGCTCGCACCTTTCTCTCTGCCTCTCTTGGTTTTCCTGATTCTCTTCTCCTGGAACTTCTGGGGAACATAGCATTTTGCAAGTGGAACGCTTTGTCTGGGCCTCGGCTATCTTGATGCTAGGTAACTGCTAAATTAGCACCAAGTAATGGTATGATAAGTGGTTTGATGTTGCGTTCTATCTTGTATTCCGTCATTTGCTAAAGATCATTGACTTTGGGTTGCTTGTTTTTGATCCTTCTGCCAGTCAACTTGCGTGTAATTTTCAGCTCTTGAGTCTATCTGGTGGGGGATTTTCACCTCTTGAGTCTATCTGGAGGGCATTTCTCCTCTGCACTGAGAGAGAGCAAGAGAAGCTTGAGCTAAATGCCTGGATCTGAGTGTCCAGGGCTTAACAGGTGCCTCCATTGCCAAGGGCACACTTGTTAATCAGTGGCAGCTATGGCCATGAGCCCCTCTGGGCCAGTGCCAAGCTGCCCTCAGGGGCTGGGCTCAGGCTGGAGAGATCTAAAGGGCCTTGAGCTCCAGGAGCACTGGCGCTGGAAAGGGCCTGCCAAGGCCATCACGGCAGTGCCCCAACATTGCTGCTCCTCCATCTTTCTGATAGGGCAAAGCCAGCTACTGGGCTGGGGTAATTAAGTTGGGCTAGGGTTAGGGTTACGCCTAGGGTTAGGGTTGAGAGATCTAAAGGGTCTGGAGCTCCGCGAACACCGGGGCTGGAAAGGGCCTGCCGAGGCAAACGCGGCAAGGCCCCAACCTTGCTGCTCCCACTCCTTTCTGATCTGGACCCCCCACAGGGGTGGGCACTTCGGCCCCGGCCGCAAGCTGCCCTGTGGGTTAGGCTTAGGCTTCTGAGAGCTGTGGAGCCTACGGCTGTGGGGACACATGCCACTGTACAGGACATTGCAAGGGCTTCCATCACGGCAGCCTGCTGCCAGAGACTGCATGTTGCATGGCTCTAAGCATCGGGCAATGGCCGTGCCTGTGTGTGCTGGGAGGGGCCGTTTGGGCTGTGCCCCAGGTGAGGCCATGCCCTCCTTCTGCTGCCAGAGCTGCCCCAAGGCCTGGCTGAGCTGTCTGTCATGGGCCCTTGGGGTGGCCCAGGTGCTCAGTGGCTCCGTGACTGGCCAAGCCAGCGGCAGTCCCAGCTGAGGGGCAGTACATGAAGGCTGTGGGGCTTAAAAGGACACAGAGCATGAGGTCAGCCTAGAAGCCTGCACGTGGTTCCCATCCTGCCCCTGCTGCAATCCCGGGAGGCGGTAGCTCTCTGTGTGTTTCTCTAGATCTCTTCTCTGCTCGCACCTTTCTCTCTGCCTCTCTTGGTTTTCCTGATTCTCTTCTCCTGGAACTTCTGGGGAACATAGCATTTTGCAAGTGGAACGCTTTGTCTGGGCCTCGGCTATCTTGATGCTAGGTAACTGCTAAATTAGCACCAAGAAATGGTATGATAAGTGGTTTGATGTTGCGTTCTATCTTGTATTCCGTCATTTGCTAAAGATCATTGACTTTGGGTTGCTTGTTTTTGATCCTTCTGCCAGTCAACTTGCGTGTGATTTTCAGCTCTTGAGTCTATCTGGTGGGGGATTTTCACCTCTTGAGTCTATCTGGAGGGCATTTCTCCTCTGCACTGAGAGAGAGCAAGAGAAGCTTGAGCTAAATGCCTGGATCTGAGTGTCCAGGGCTTAACAGGTGCCTCCATTGCCAAGGGCACACTTGTTAATCAGTGGCAGCTATGGCCATGAGCCCCTCTGGGCCAGTGCCAAGCTGCCCTCAGGGGCTGGGCTCAGGCTGGAGAGATCTAAAGGGCCTTGAGCTCCAGGAGCACTGGCGCTGGAAAGGGCCTGCCAAGGCCATCACGGCAGTGCCCCAACATTGCTGCTCCTCCATCTTTCTGATAGGGCAAAGCCAGCTACTGGGCTGGGGTAATTAAGTTGGGCTAGGGTTAGGGTTACGCCTAGGGTTAGGGTTGAGAGATCTAAAGGGTCTGGAGCTCCGCGAACACCGGGGCTGGAAAGGGCCTGCCGAGGCAAACGCGGCAAGGCCCCAACCTTGCTGCTCCCACTCCTTTCTGATCTGGACCCCCCACAGGGGTTGGCGCCTCGGCCCCGGCCGCAAGCTGCCCTGTGGGTTAGGCTTAGGCTTCTGAGAGCTGTGGAGCCTACGGCTGTGGGGACACATGCCACTGTACAGGACATTGCAAGGGCTTCCATCACGGCAGCCTGCTGCCAGAGACTGCATGTTGCATGGCTCTAAACATCGGGCAATGGCCGTGCCTGTGTGTGCTGGGAGGGGCCGTTTGGGCTGTTCCCCAGGTGTGGCCATGCCCTCCTTCTGCCGCCAGAGCTGCCCCAAGGCCTGGCTGAGCTGTCTGTCATGGACCCTTGGGGTGGCCCAGGTGCTCAGTGGCTCCGTGACTGGCCAAGCCAGCGGCAGTCCCAGCTGAGGGGCAGTACATGAAGGTTGTGGGGCTTAAAAGGACACAGAGCATGAGGTCAGCCTAGAAGCCTGCACGTAGTTCCCATCCTGCCCCTGCTGCAATCCTGGGAGGCGGTAGCTCTCTGTGTGTTTCTCTAGATCTCTTCTCTCCTAACACCTTTCTCTCTGCCTCTCTTGGTTTTCCTGATTCTCTTCTCCTGGAACTTCTGGGGAACATAGCATTTTGCAAGTGGAACGCTTTGTCTGGGCCTCGGCTATCTTGATGCTAGGTAACTGCTAAATTAGCACCAAGTAATGGTATGATAAGTGGTTTGATGTTGCGTTCTATCTTGTATTCCGTCATTTGCTAAAGATCATTGACTTTGGGTTGCTTGTTTTTGATCCTTCTGCCAGTCAACTTGCGTGTGATTTTCAGCTCTTGAGTCTATCTGGTGGGGGATTTTCACCTCTTGAGTCTATCTGGAGGGCATTTCTCCTCTGCACTGAGAGAGAGCAAGAGAAGCTTGAGCTAAATGCCTGGATCTGAGTGTCCAGGGCTTAACAGGTGCCTCCATTGCCAAGGGCACACTTGTTAATCAGTGGCAGCTATGGCCATGAGCCCCTCTGGGCCAGTGCCAAGCTGCCCTCAGGGGCTGGGCTCAGGCTGGAGAGATCTAAAGGGCCTTGAGCTCCAGGAGCACTGGCGCTGGAAAGGGCCTGCCAAGGCCATCACGGCAGTGCCCCAACATTGCTGCTCCTCCATCTTTCTGATAGGGCAAAGCCAGCTACTGGGCTGGGGTAATTAAGTTGGGCTAGGGTTAGGGTTACGCCTAGGGTTAGGGTTGAGAGATCTAAAGGGTCTGGAGCTCCGCGAACACCGGGGCTGGAAAGGGCCTGCCGAGGCAAACGCGACAAGGCCCCAACCTTGCTGCTCCCACTCCTTTCTGATCTGGACCCCCCACAGGGGTGGGCACTTCGGCCCCGGCCGCAAGCTGCCCTGTGGGTTAGGCTTAGGCTTCTGAGAGCTGTGGAGCCTACGGCTGTGGGGACACATGCCACTGTACAGGACATTGCAAGGGCTTCCATCACGGCAGCCTGCTGCCAGAGACTGCATGTTGCATGGCTCTAAGCATCGGGCAATGGCCGTGCCTGTGTGTGCTGGGAGGGGCCGTTTGGGCTGTGCCCCAGGTGAGGCCATGCCCTCCTTCTGCCGCCAGAGCTGCCCCAAGGCCTGGCTGAGCTGTCTGTCATGGACCCTTGGGGTGGCCCAGGTGCTCAGTGGCTCCGTGACTGGCCAAGCCAGTGGCAGTCCCAGCTGAGGGGCAGTACATGAAGGTTGTGGGGCTTAAAAGGACACAGAGCATGAGGTCAGCCTAGAAGCCTGCACGTAGTTCCCATCCTGCCCCTGCTGCAATCCTGGGAGGCGGTAGCTCTCTGTGTGTTTCTCTAGATCTCTTCTCTCCTAACACCTTTCTCTCTGCCTCTCTTGGTTTTCCTGATTCTCTTCTCCTGGAACTTCTGGGGAACATAGCATTTTGCAAGTGGAACGCTTTGTCTGGGCCTCGGCTATCTTGATGCTAGGTAACTGCTAAATTAGCACCAAGTAATGGTATGATAAGTGGTTTGATGTTGCGTTCTATCTTGTATTCCGTCATTTGCTAAAGATCATTGACTTTGGGTTGCTTGTTTTTGATCCTTCTGCCAGTCAACTTGCGTGTGATTTTCAGCTCTTGAGTCTATCTGGTGGGGGATTTTCACCTCTTGAGTCTATCTGGAGGGCATTTCTCCTCTGCACTGAGAGAGAGCAAGAGAAGCTTGAGCTAAATGCCTGGATCTGAGTGTCCAGGGCTTAACAGGTGCCTCCATTGCCAAGGGCACACTTGTTAATCAGTGGCAGCTATGGCCATGAGCCCCTCTGGGCCAGTGCCAAGCTGCCCTCAGGGGCTGGGCTCAGGCTGGAGAGATCTAAAGGGCCTTGAGCTCCAGGAGCACTGGCGCTGGAAAGGGCCTGCCAAGGCCATCACGGCAGTGCCCCAACATTGCTGCTCCTCCATCTTTCTGATAGGGCAAAGCCAGCTACTGGGCTGGGGTAATTAAGTTGGGCTAGGGTTAGGGTTACGCCTAGGGTTAGGGTTGAGAGATCTAAAGGGTCTGGAGCTCCGCGAACACCGGGGCTGGAAAGGGCCTGCCGAGGCAAACGCGACAAGGCCCCAACCTTGCTGCTCCCACTCCTTTCTGATCTGGACCCCCCACAGGGGTGGGCACTTCGGCCCCGGCCGCAAGCTGCCCTGTGGGTTAGGCTTAGGCTTCTGAGAGCTGTGGAGCCTACGGCTGTGGGGACACATGCCACTGTACAGGACATTGCAAGGGCTTCCATCACGGCAGCCTGCTGCCAGAGACTGCATGTTGCATGGCTCTAAGCATCGGGCAATGGCCGTGCCTGTGTGTGCTGGGAGGGGCCGTTTGGGCTGTGCCCCAGGTGAGGCCATGCCCTCCTTCTGCCGCCAGAGCTGCCCCAAGGCCTGGCTGAGCTGTCTGTCATGGGCCCTTGGGGTGGCCCAGGTGCTCAGTGGCTCCGTGACTGGCCAAGCCAGCGGCAGTCCCAGCTGAGGGGCAGTACATGAAGGCTGTGGGGCTTAAAAGGACACAGAGCATGAGGTCAGCCTAGAAGCCTGCACGTGGTTCCCATCCTGCCCCTGCTGCAATCCCGGGAGGCGATAGCTCTCTGTGTGTTTCTCTAGATCTCTTCTCTGCTCACACCTTTCTCTCTGCCTTTCTTGGTTTTCCTGATTCTCTTCTCCTGGAACTTCTGGGGAACATAGCATTTTGCAAGTGGAACGCTTTGTCTGGGCCTCGGCTATCTTGATGCTAGGTAACTGCTAAATTAGCACCAAGTAATGGTATGATAAGTGGTTTGATGTTGCGTTCTATCTTGTATTCCATCATTTGCTAAAGATCATTGACTTTGGGTTGCTTGTTTTTGATCCTTCTGCCAGTCAACTTGCGTGTGATTTTCAGCTCTTGAGTCTATCTGGTGGGGGATTTTCACCTCTTGAGTCTATCTGGAGGGCATTTCTCCTCTGCACTGAGAGAGAGCAAGAGAAGCTTGAGCTAAATGCCTGGATCTGAGTGTCCAGGGCTTAACAGGTGCCTCCATTGCCAAGGGCACACTTGTTAATCAGTGGCAGCTATGGCCATGAGCCCCTCTGGGCCAGTGCCAAGCTGCCCTCAGGGGCTGGGCTCAGGCTGGAGAGATCTAAAGGGCCTTGAGCTCCAGGAGCACTGGCGCAGGAAAGGGCCTGCCAAGGCCATCACGGCAGTGCCCCAACATTGCTGCTCCTCCATCTTTCTGATAGGGCAAAGCCAGCTACTGGGCTGGGGTAATTAAGTTGGGCTAGGGTTAGGGTTACGCCTAGGGTTAGGGTTGAGAGATCTAAAGGGTCTGGAGCTCCGCGAACACCGGGGCTGGAAAGGGCCTGCCGAGGCAAACGCGGCAAGGCCCCAACCTTGCTGCTCCCACTCCTTTCTGATCTGGACCCCCCACAGGGGTGGGCACTTCGGCCCCGGCCGCAAGCTGCCCTGTGGGTTAGGCTTAGGCTTCTGAGAGCTGTGGAGCCTACGGCTGTGGGGACACATGCCACTGTACAGGACATTGCAAGGGCTTCCATCACGGCAGCCTGCTGCCAGAGACTGCATGTTGCATGGCTCTAAGCATCGGGCAATGGCCGTGCCTGTGTGTGCTGGGAGGGGCCGTTTGGGCTGTGCCCCAGGTGAGGCCATGCCCTCCTTCTGCCGCCAGAGCTGCCCCAAGGCCTGGCTGAGCTGTCTGTCATGGGCCCTTGGGGTGGCCCAGGTGCTCAGTGGCTCCGTGACTGGCCAAGCCAGCGGCAGTCCCAGCTGAGGGGCAGTACATGAAGGCTGTGGGGCTTAAAAGGACACAGAGCATGAGGTCAGCCTAGAAGCCTGCACGTGGTTCCCATCCTGCCCCTGCTGCAATCCCGGGAGGCGGTAGCTCTCTGTGTGTTTCTCTAGATCTCTTCTCTGCTCGCACCTTTCTCTCTGCCTCTCTTGGTTTTCCTGATTCTCTTCTCCTGGAACTTCTGGGGAACATAGCATTTTGCAAGTGGAACGCTTTGTCTGGGCCTCGGCTATCTTGATGCTAGGTAACTGCTAAATTAGCACCAAGAAATGGTATGATAAGTGGTTTGATGTTGCGTTCTATCTTGTATTCCGTCATTTGCTAAAGATCATTGACTTTGGGTTGCTTGTTTTTGATCCTTCTGCCAGTCAACTTGCGTGTGATTTTCAGCTCTTGAGTCTATCTGGTGGGGGATTTTCACCTCTTGAGTCTATCTGGAGGGCATTTCTCCTCTGCACTGAGAGAGAGCAAGAGAAGCTTGAGCTAAATGCCTGGATCTGAGTGTCCAGGGCTTAACAGGTGCCTCCATTGCCAAGGGCACACTTGTTAATCAGTGGCAACTATGGCCATGAGCCCCTCTGGGCCAGTGCCAAGCTGCCCTCAGGGGCTGGGCTCAGGCTGGAGAGATCTAAAGGGCCTTGAGCTCCAGGAGCACTGGCGCTGGAAAGGGCCTGCCAAGGCCATCACGGCAGTGCCCCAACATTGCTGCTCCTCCATCTTTCTGATAGGGCAAAGCCAGCTACTGGGCTGGGGTAATTAAGTTGGGCTAGGGTTAGGGTTACGCCTAGGGTTAGGGTTGAGAGATCTAAAGGGTCTGGAGCTCCGTGAACACCGGGGCTGGAAAGGGCCTGCCGAGGCAAACGCGACAAGGCCCCAACCTTGCTGCTCCCACTCCTTTCTGATCTGGACCCCCCACAGGGGTGGGCACTTCGGCCCCGGCCGCAAGCTGCCCTGTGGGTTAGGCTTAGGCTTCTGAGAGCTGTGGAGCCTACGGCTGTGGGGACACATGCCACTGTACAGGACATTGCAAGGGCTTCCATCACGGCAGCCTGCTGCCAGAGACTGCATGTTGCATGGCTCTAAGCATCGGGCAATGGCCGTGCCTGTGTGTGCTGGGAGGGGCCGTTTGGGCTGTGCCCCAGGTGAGGCCATGCCCTCCTTCTGCCGCCAGAGCTGCCCCAAGGCCTGGCTGAGCTGTCTGTCATGGACCCTTGGGGTGGCCCAGGTGCTCAGTGGCTCCGTGACTGGCCAAGCCAGCGGCAGTCCCAGCTGAGGGGCAGTACATGAAGGTTGTGGGGCTTAAAAGGACACAGAGCATGAGGTCAGCCTAGAAGCCTGCACGTAGTTCCCATCCTGCCCCTGCTGCAATCCTGGGAGGCGGTAGCTCTCTGTGTGTTTCTCTAGATCTCTTCTCTCCTAACACCTTTCTCTCTGCCTCTCTTGGTTTTCCTGATTCTCTTCTCCTGGAACTTCTGGGGAACATAGCATTTTGCAAGTGGAACGCTTTGTCTGGGCCTCGGCTATCTTGATGCTAGGTAACTGCTAAATTAGCACCAAGTAATGGTATGATAAGTGGTTTGATGTTGCGTTCTATCTTGTATTCCGTCATTTGCTAAAGATCATTGACTTTGGGTTGCTTGTTTTTGATCCTTCTGCCAGTCAACTTGCGTGTGATTTTCAGCTCTTGAGTCTATCTGGTGGGGGATTTTCACCTCTTGAGTCTATCTGGAGGGCATTTCTCCTCTGCACTGAGAGAGAGCAAGAGAAGCTTGAGCTAAATGCCTGGATCTGAGTGTCCAGGGCTTAACAGGTGCCTCCATTGCCAAGGGCACACTTGTTAATCAGTGGCAGCTATGGCCATGAGCCCCTCTGGGCCAGTGCCAAGCTGCCCTCAGGGGCTGGGCTCAGGCTGGAGAGATCTAAAGGGCCTTGAGCTCCAGGAGCACTGGCGCTGGAAAGGGCCTGCCAAGGCCATCACGGCAGTGCCCCAACATTGCTGCTCCTCCATCTTTCTGATAGGGCAAAGCCAGCTACTGGGCTGGGGTAATTAAGTTGGGCTAGGGTTAGGGTTACGCCTAGGGTTAGGGTTGAGAGATCTAAAGGGTCTGGAGCTCCGCGAACACCGGGGCTGGAAAGGGCCTGCCGAGGCAAACGCGACAAGGCCCCAACCTTGCTGCTCCCACTCCTTTCTGATCTGGACCCTCCACAGGGGTTGGCGCCTCGGCCCCGGCCGCAAGCTGCCCTGTGGGTTAGGCTTAGGCTTCTGAGAGCTGTGGAGCCTACGGCTGTGGGGACACATGCCACTGTACAGGACATTGCAAGGGCTTCCATCACGGCAGCCTGCTGCCAGAGACTGCATGTTGCATGGCTCTAAGCATCGGGCAATGGCCGTGCCTGTGTGTGCTGGGAGGGGCCGTTTGGGCTGTGCCCCAGGTGAGGCCATGCCCTCCTTCTGCCGCCAGAGCTGCCCCAAGGCCTGGCTGAGCTGTCTGTCATGGGCCCTTGGGGTGGCCCAGGTGCTCAGTGGCTCCGTGACTGGCCAAGCCAGCGGCAGTCCCAGCTGAGGGGCAGTACATGAAGGCTGTGGGGCTTAAAAGGACACAGAGCATGAGGTCAGCCTAGAAGCCTGCACGTGGTTCCCATCCTGCCCCTGCTGCAATCCCGGGAGGCGGTAGCTCTCTGTGTGTTTCTCTAGATCTCTTCTCTGCTCACACCTTTCTCTCTGCCTTTCTTGGTTTTCCTGATTCTCTTCTCCTGGAACTTCTGGGGAACATAGCATTTTGCAAGTGGAACGCTTTGTCTGGGCCTCGGCTATCTTGATGCTAGGTAACTGCTAAATTAGCACCAAGTAATGGTATGATAAGTGGTTTGATGTTGCGTTCTATCTTGTATTCCGTCATTTGCTAAAGATCATTGACTTTGGGTTGCTTGTTTTTGATCCTTCTGCCAGTCAACTTGCGTGTGATTTTCAGCTCTTGAGTCTATCTGGTGGGGGATTTTCACCTCTTGAGTCTATCTGGAGGGCATTTCTCCTCTGCACTGAGAGAGAGCAAGAGAAGCTTGAGCTAAATGCCTGGATCTGAGTGTCCAGGGCTTAACAGGTGCCTCCATTGCCAAGGGCACACTTGTTAATCAGTGGCAGCTATGGCCATGAGCCCCTCTGGGCCAGTGCCAAGCTGCCCTCAGGGGCTGGGCTCAGGCTGGAGAGATCTAAAGGGCCTTGAGCTCCAGGAGCACTGGCGCTGGAAAGGGCCTGCCAAGGCCATCACGGCAGTGCCCCAACATTGCTGCTCCTCCATCTTTCTGATAGGGCAAAGCCAGCTACTGGGCTGGGGTAATTAAGTTGGGCTAGGGTTAGGGTTACGCCTAGGGTTAGGGTTGAGAGATCTAAAGGGTCTGGAGCTCCGCGAACACCGGGGCTGGAAAGGGCCTGCCGAGGCAAACGCGACAAGGCCCCAACCTTGCTGCTCCCACTCCTTTCTGATCTGGACCCTCCACAGGGGTTGGCGCCTCGGCCCCGGCCGCAAGCTGCCCTGTGGGTTAGGCTTAGGCTTCTGAGAGCTGTGGAGCCTACGGCTGTGGGGACACATGCCACTGTACAGGACATTGCAAGGGCTTCCATCACGGCAGCCTGCTGCCAGAGACTGCATGTTGCATGGCTCTAAGCATCGGGCAATGGCCGTGCCTGTGTGTGCTGGGAGGGGCCGTTTGGGCTGTGCCCCAGGTGAGGCCATGCCCTCCTTCTGCCGCCAGAGCTGCCCCAAGGCCTGGCTGAGCTGTCTGTCATGGGCCCTTGGGGTGGCCCAGGTGCTCAGTGGCTCCGTGACTGGCCAAGCCAGCGGCAGTCCCAGCTGAGGGGCAGTACATGAAGGCTGTGGGGCTTAAAAGGACACAGAGCATGAGGTCAGCCTAGAAGCCTGCACGTGGTTCCCATCCTGCCCCTGCTGCAATCCCGGGAGGCGGTAGCTCTCTGTGTGTTTCTCTAGATCTCTTCTCTGCTCACACCTTTCTCTCTGCCTCTCTTGGTTTTCCTGATTCTCTTCTCCTGGAACTTCTGGGGAACATAGCATTTTGCAAGTGGAACGCTTTGTCTGGGCCTCGGCTATCTTGATGCTAGGTAACTGCTAAATTAGCACCAAGTAATGGTATGATAAGTGGTTTGATGTTGCGTTCTATCTTGTATTCCGTCATTTGCTAAAGATCATTGACTTTGGGTTGCTTGTTTTTGATCCTTCTGCCAGTCAACTTGCGTGTGATTTTCAGCTCTTGAGTCTATCTGGTGGGGGATTTTCACCTCTTGAGTCTATCTGGAGGGCATTTCTCCTCTGCACTGAGAGAGAGCAAGAGAAGCTTGAGCTAAATGCCTGGATCTGAGTGTCCAGGGCTTAACAGGTGCCTCCATTGCCAAGGGCACACTTGTTAATCAGTGGCAGCTATGGCCATGAGCCCCTCTGGGCCAGTGCCAAGCTGCCCTCAGGGGCTGGGCTCAGGCTGGAGAGATCTAAAGGGCCTTGAGCTCCAGGAGCACTGGCGCTGGAAAGGGCCTGCCAAGGCCATCACGGCAGTGCCCCAACATTGCTGCTCCTCCATCTTTCTGATAGGGCAAAGCCAGCTACTGGGCTGGGGTAATTAAGTTGGGCTAGGGTTAGGGTTACGCCTAGGGTTAGGGTTGAGAGATCTAAAGGGTCTGGAGCTCCGCGAACACCGGGGCTGGAAAGGGCCTGCCGAGGCAAACGCGACAAGGCCCCAACCTTGCTGCTCCCACTCCTTTCTGATCTGGACCCCCCACAGGGGTTGGCGCCTCGGCCCCGGCCGCAAGCTGCCCTGTGGGTTAGGCTTAGGCTTCTGAGAGCTGTGGAGCCTACGGCTGTGGGGACACATGCCACTGTACAGGACATTGCAAGGGCTTCCATCACGGCAGCCTGCTGCCAGAGACTGCATGTTGCATGGCTCTAAGCATCGGGCAATGGCCGTGCCTGTGTGTGCTGGGAGGGGCCGTTTGGGCTGTGCCCCAGGTGAGGCCATGCCCTCCTTCTGCCGCCAGAGCTGCCCCAAGGCCTGGCTGAGCTGTCTGTCATGGGCCCTTGGGGTGGCCCAGGTGCTCAGTGGCTCCGTGACTGGCCAAGCCAGCGGCAGTCCCAGCTGAGGGGCAGTACATGAAGGCTGTGGGGCTTAAAAGGACACAGAGCATGAGGTCAGCCTAGAAGCCTGCACGTGGTTCCCATCCTGCCCCTGCTGCAATCCCGGGAGGCGGTAGCTCTCTGTGTGTTTCTCTAGATCTCTTCTCTGCTCGCACCTTTCTCTCTGCCTCTCTTGGTTTTCCTGATTCTCTTCTCCTGGAACTTCTGGGGAACATAGCATTTTGCAAGTGGAACGCTTTGTCTGGGCCTCGGCTATCTTGATGCTAGGTAACTGCTAAATTAGCACCAAGTAATGGTATGATAAGTGGTTTGATGTTGCGTTCTATCTTGTATTCCGTCATTTGCTAAAGATCATTGACTTTGGGTTGCTTGTTTTTGATCCTTCTGCCAGTCAACTTGCGTGTGATTTTCAGCTCTTGAGTCTATCTGGTGGGGGATTTTCACCTCTTGAGTCTATCTGGAGGGCATTTCTCCTCTGCACTGAGAGAGAGCAAGAGAAGCTTGAGCTAAATGCCTGGATCTGAGTGTCCAGGGCTTAACAGGTGCCTCCATTGCCAAGGGCACACTTGTTAATCAGTGGCAGCTATGGCCATGAGCCCCTCTGGGCCAGTGCCAAGCTGCCCTCAGGGGCTGGGCTCAGGCTGGAGAGATCTAAAGGGCCTTGAGCTCCAGGAGCACTGGCGCTGGAAAGGGCCTGCCAAGGCCATCACGGCAGTGCCCCAACATTGCTGCTCCTCCATCTTTCTGATAGGGCAAAGCCAGCTACTGGGCTGGGGTAATTAAGTTGGGCTAGGGTTAGGGTTACGCCTAGGGTTAGGGTTGAGAGATCTAAAGGGTCTGGAGCTCCGCGAACACCGGGGCTGGAAAGGGCCTGCCGAGGCAAACGCGGCAAGGCCCCAACCTTGCTGCTCCCACTCCTTTCTGATCTGGACCCCCCACAGGGGTTGGCGCCTCGGCCCCGGCCGCAAGCTGCCCTGTGGGTTAGGCTTAGGCTTCTGAGAGCTGTGGAGCCTACGGCTGTGGGGACACATGCCACTGTACAGGACATTGCAAGGGCTTCCATCACGGCAGCCTGCTGCCAGAGACTGCATGTTGCATGGCTCTAAGCATCGGGCAATGGCCGTGCCTGTGTGTGCTGGGAGGGGCCGTTTGGGCTGTGCCCCAGGTGAGGCCATGCCCTCCTTCTGCCGCCAGAGCTGCCCCAAGGCCTGGCTGAGCTGTCTGTCATGGGCCCTTGGGGTGGCCCAGGTGCTCAGTGGCTCCGTGACTGGCCAAGCCAGCGGCAGTCCCAGCTGAGGGGCAGTACATGAAGGCTGTGGGGCTTAAAAGGACACAGAGCATGAGGTCAGCCTAGAAGCCTGCACGTGGTTCCCATCCTGCCCCTGCTGCAATCCCGGGAGGCGGTAGCTCTCTGTGTGTTTCTCTAGATCTCTTCTCTGCTCGCACCTTTCTCTCTGCCTCTCTTGGTTTTCCTGATTCTCTTCTCCTGGAACTTCTGGGGAACATAGCATTTTGCAAGTGGAACGCTTTGTCTGGGCCTCGGCTATCTTGATGCTAGGTAACTGCTAAATTAGCACCAAGTAATGGTATGATAAGTGGTTTGATGTTGCGTTCTATCTTGTATTCCGTCATTTGCTAAAGATCATTGACTTTGGGTTGCTTGTTTTTGATCCTTCTGCCAGTCAACTTGCGTGTGATTTTCAGCTCTTGAGTCTATCTGGTGGGGGATTTTCACCTCTTGAGTCTATCTGGAGGGCATTTCTCCTCTGCACTGAGAGAGAGCAAGAGAAGCTTGAGCTAAATGCCTGGATCTGAGTGTCCAGGGCTTAACAGGTGCCTCCATTGCCAAGGGCACACTTGTTAATCAGTGGCAGCTATGGCCATGAGCCCCTCTGGGCCAGTGCCAAGCTGCCCTCAGGGGCTGGGCTCAGGCTGGAGAGATCTAAAGGGCCTTGAGCTCCAGGAGCACTGGCGCTGGAAAGGGCCTGCCAAGGCCATCAGGGCAGTGCCCCAACATTGCTGCTCCTCCATCTTTCTGATAGGGCAAAGCCAGCTACTGGGCTGGGGTAATTAAGTTGGGCTAGGGTTAGGGTTACGCCTAGGGTTAGGGTTGAGAGATCTAAAGGGTCTGGAGCTCCGCGAACACCGGGGCTGGAAAGGGCCTGCCGAGGCAAACGCGACAAGGCCCCAACCTTGCTGCTCCCACTCCTTTCTGATCTGGACCCCCCACAGGGGTGGGCACTTCGGCCCCGGCCGCAAGCTGCCCTGTGGGTTAGGCTTAGGCTTCTGAGAGCTGTGGAGCCTACGGCTGTGGGGACACATGCCACTGTACAGGACATTGCAAGGGCTTCCATCACGGCAGCCTGCTGCCAGAGACTGCATGTTGCATGGCTCTAAGCATCGGGCAATGGCCGTGCCTGTGTGTGCTGGGAGGGGCCGTTTGGGCTGTGCCCCAGGTGAGGCCATGCCCTCCTTCTGCCGCCAGAGCTGCCCCAAGGCCTGGCTGAGCTGTCTGTCATGGGCCCTTGGGGTGGCCCAGGTGCTCAGTGGCTCCGTGACTGGCCAAGCCAGCGGCAGTCCCAGCTGAGGGGCAGTACATGAAGGCTGTGGGGCTTAAAAGGACACAGAGCATGAGGTCAGCCTAGAAGCCTGCACGTGGTTCCCATCCTGCCCCTGCTGCAATCCCGGGAGGCGGTAGCTCTCTGTGTGTTTCTCTAGATCTCTTCTCTGCTCACACCTTTCTCTCTGCCTTTCTTGGTTTTCCTGATTCTCTTCTCCTGGAACTTCTGGGGAACATAGCATTTTGCAAGTGGAACGCTTTGTCTGGGCCTCGGCTATCTTGATGCTAGGTAACTGCTAAATTAGCACCAAGTAATGGTATGATAAGTGGTTTGATGTTGCGTTCTATCTTGTATTCCATCATTTGCTAAAGATCATTGACTTTGGGTTGCTTGTTTTTGATCCTTCTGCCAGTCAACTTGCGTGTAATTTTCAGCTCTTGAGTCTATCTGGTGGGGGATTTTCACCTCTTGAGTCTATCTGGAGGGCATTTCTCCTCTGCACTGAGAGAGAGCAAGAGAAGCTTGAGCTAAATGCCTGGATCTGAGTGTCCAGGGCTTAACAGGTGCCTCCATTGCCAAGGGCACACTTGTTAATCAGTGGCAGCTATGGCCATGAGCCCCTCTGGGCCAGTGCCAAGCTGCCCTCAGGGGCTGGGCTCAGGCTGGAGAGATCTAAAGGGCCTTGAGCTCCAGGAGCACTGGCGCTGGAAAGGGCCTGCCAAGGCCATCAGGGCAGTGCCCCAACATTGCTGCTCCTCCATCTTTCTGATAGGGCAAAGCCAGCTACTGGGCTGGGGTAATTAAGTTGGGCTAGGGTTAGGGTTACGCCTAGGGTTAGGGTTGAGAGATCTAAAGGGTCTGGAGCTCCGCGAACACCGGGGCTGGAAAGGGCCTGCCGAGGCAAACGCGGCAAGGCCCCAACCTTGCTGCTCCCACTCCTTTCTGATCTGGACCCTCCACAGGGGTTGGCGCCTCGGCCCCGGCCGCAAGCTGCCCTGTGGGTTAGGCTTAGGCTTCTGAGAGCTGTGGAGCCTACGGCTGTGGGGACACATGCCACTGTACAGGACATTGCAAGGGCTTCCATCACGGCAGCCTGCTGCCAGAGACTGCATGTTGCATGGCTCTAAACATCGGGCAATGGCCGTGCCTGTGTGTGCTGGGAGGGGCCGTTTGGGCTGTTCCCCAGGTGTGGCCATGCCCTCCTTCTGCCGCCAGAGCTGCCCCAAGGCCTGGCTGAGCTGTCTGTCATGGACCCTTGGGGTGGCCCAGGTGCTCAGTGGCTCCGTGACTGGCCAAGCCAGCGGCAGTCCCAGCTGAGGGGCAGTACATGAAGGTTGTGGGGCTTAAAAGGACACAGAGCATGAGGTCAGCCTAGAAGCCTGCACGTAGTTCCCATCCTGCCCCTGCTGCAATCCTGGGAGGCGGTAGCTCTCTGTGTGTTTCTCTAGATCTCTTCTCTCCTAACACCTTTCTCTCTGCCTCTCTTGGTTTTCCTGATTCTCTTCTCCTGGAACTTCTGGGGAACATAGCATTTTGCAAGTGGAACGCTTTGTCTGGGCCTCGGCTATCTTGATGCTAGGTAACTGCTAAATTAGCACCAAGTAATGGTATGATAAGTGGTTTGATGTTGCGTTCTATCTTGTATTCCGTCATTTGCTAAAGATCATTGACTTTGGGTTGCTTGTTTTTGATCCTTCTGCCAGTCAACTTGCGTGTGATTTTCAGCTCTTGAGTCTATCTGGTGGGGGATTTTCACCTCTTGAGTCTATCTGGAGGGCATTTCTCCTCTGCACTGAGAGAGAGCAAGAGAAGCTTGAGCTAAATGCCTGGATCTGAGTGTCCAGGGCTTAACAGGTGCCTCCATTGCCAAGGGCACACTTGTTAATCAGTGGCAGCTATGGCCATGAGCCCCTCTGGGCCAGTGCCAAGCTGCCCTCAGGGGCTGGGCTCAGGCTGGAGAGATCTAAAGGGCCTTGAGCTCCAGGAGCACTGGCGCAGGAAAGGGCCTGCCAAGGCCAT
Organism: Acanthornis magna; assembly: GCA_036785705.1. Classification (NCBI taxonomy): domain Eukaryota; kingdom Metazoa; phylum Chordata; class Aves; order Passeriformes; family Acanthizidae; genus Acanthornis; species Acanthornis magna. The sequence continues at coordinate 18,122 of JAWUZG010000576.1, forward strand.
CAGGGCAGTGCCCCAACATTGCTGCTCCTCCATCTTTCTGATAGGGCAAAGCCAGCTACTGGGCTGGGGTAATTAAGTTGGGCTAGGGTTAGGGTTACGCCTAGGGTTACGGTTGAGAGATCTAAAGGGTCTGGAGCTCCGCGAACACCGGGGCTGGAAAGGGCCTGCCGAGGCAAACGCGACAAGGCCCCAACCTTGCTGCTCCCACTCCTTTCTGATCTGGACCCCCCACAGGGGTGGGCACTTCGGCCCCGGCCGCAAGCTGCCCTGTGGGTTAGGCTTAGGCTTCTGAGAGCTGTGGAGCCTACGGCTGTGGGGACACATGCCACTGTACAGGACATTGCAAGGGCTTCCATCACGGCAGCCTGCTGCCAGAGACTGCATGTTGCATGGCTCTAAGCATCGGGCAATGGCCGTGCCTGTGTGTGCTGGGAGGGGCCGTTTGGGCTGTGCCCCAGGTGAGGCCATGCCCTCCTTCTGCCGCCAGAGCTGCCCCAAGGCCTGGCTGAGCTGTCTGTCATGGGCCCTTGGGGTGGCCCAGGTGCTCAGTGGCTCCGTGACTGGCCAAGCCAGCGGCAGTCCCAGCTGAGGGGCAGTACATGAAGGTTGTGGGGCTTAAAAGGACACAGAGCATGAGGTCAGCCTAGAAGCCTGCACGTGGTTCCCATCCTGCCCCTGCTGCAATCCCGGGAGGCGGTAGCTCTCTGTGTGTTTCTCTAGATCTCTTCTCTGCTCGCACCTTTCTCTCTGCCTCTCTTGGTTTTCCTGATTCTCTTCTCCTGGAACTTCTGGGGAACATAGCATTTTGCAAGTGGAACGCTTTGTCTGGGCCTCGGCTATCTTGATGCTAGGTAACTGCTAAATTAGCACCAAGTAATGGTATGATAAGTGGTTTGATGTTGCGTTCTATCTTGTATTCCGTCATTTGCTAAAGATCATTGACTTTGGGTTGCTTGTTTTTGATCCTTCTGCCAGTCAACTTGCGTGTGATTTTCAGCTCTTGAGTCTATCTGGTGGGGGATTTTCACCTCTTGAGTCTATCTGGAGGGCATTTCTCCTCTGCACTGAGAGAGAGCAAGAGAAGCTTGAGCTAAATGCCTGGATCTGAGTGTCCAGGGCTTAACAGGTGCCTCCATTGCCAAGGGCACACTTGTTAATCAGTGGCAGCTATGGCCATGAGCCCCTCTGGGCCAGTGCCAAGCTGCCCTCAGGGGCTGGGCTCAGGCTGGAGAGATCTAAAGGGCCTTGAGCTCCAGGAGCACTGGGGCTGGAAAGGGCCTGCCAAGGCCATCACGGCAGTGCCCCAACATTGCTGCTCCTCCATCTTTCTGATAGGGCAAAGCCAGCTACTGGGCTGGGGTAATTAAGTTGGGCTAGGGTTAGGGTTACGCCTAGGGTTAGGGTTGAGAGATCTAAAGGGTCTGGAGCTCCGCGAACACCGGGGCTGGAAAGGGCCTGCCGAGGCAAACGCGACAAGGCCCCAACCTTGCTGCTCCCACTCCTTTCTGATCTGGACCCCCCACAGGGGTTGGCGCCTCGGCCCCGGCCGCAAGCTGCCCTGTGGGTTAGGCTTAGGCTTCTGAGAGCTGTGGAGCCTACGGCTGTGGGGACACATGCCACTGTACAGGACATTGCAAGGGCTTCCATCACGGCAGCCTGCTGCCAGAGACTGCATGTTGCATGGCTCTAAGCATCGGGCAATGGCCGTGCCTGTGTGTGCTGGGAGGGGCCGTTTGGGCTGTGCCCCAGGTGAGGCCATGCCCTCCTTCTGCCGCCAGAGCTGCCCCAAGGCCTGGCTGAGCTGTCTGTCATGGGCCCTTGGGGTGGCCCAGGTGCTCAGTGGCTCCGTGACTGGCCAAGCCAGCGGCAGTCCCAGCTGAGGGGCAGTACATGAAGGCTGTGGGGCTTAAAAGGACACAGAGCATGAGGTCAGCCTAGAAGCCTGCACGTGGTTCCCATCCTGCCCCTGCTGCAATCCCGGGAGGCGGTAGCTCTCTGTGTGTTTCTCTAGATCTCTTCTCTGCTCACACCTTTCTCTCTGCCTCTCTTGGTTTTCCTGATTCTCTTCTCCTGGAACTTCTGGGGAACATAGCATTTTGCAAGTGGAACGCTTTGTCTGGGCCTCGGCTATCTTGATGCTAGGTAACTGCTAAATTAGCACCAAGTAATGGTATGATAAGTGGTTTGATGTTGCGTTCTATCTTGTATTCCATCATTTGCTAAAGATCATTGACTTTGGGTTGCTTGTTTTTGATCCTTCTGCCAGTCAACTTGCGTGTAATTTTCAGCTCTTGAGTCTATCTGGTGGGGGATTTTCACCTCTTGAGTCTATCTGGAGGGCATTTCTCCTCTGCACTGAGAGAGAGCAAGAGAAGCTTGAGCTAAATGCCTGGATCTGAGTGTCCAGGGCTTAACAGGTGCCTCCATTGCCAAGGGCACACTTGTTAATCAGTGGCAGCTATGGCCATGAGCCCCTCTGGGCCAGTGCCAAGCTGCCCTCAGGGGCTGGGCTCAGGCTGGAGAGATCTAAAGGGCCTTGAGCTCCAGGAGCACTGGCGCTGGAAAGGGCCTGCCAAGGCCATCACGGCAGTGCCCCAACATTGCTGCTCCTCCATCTTTCTGATAGGGCAAAGCCAGCTACTGGGCTGGGGTAATTAAGTTGGGCTAGGGTTAGGGTTACGCCTAGGGTTAGGGTTGAGAGATCTAAAGGGTCTGGAGCTCCGCGAACACCGGGGCTGGAAAGGGCCTGCCGAGGCAAACGCGGCAAGGCCCCAACCTTGCTGCTCCCACTCCTTTCTGATCTGGACCCCCCACAGGGGTTGGCGCCTCGGCCCCGGCCGCAAGCTGCCCTGTGGGTTAGGCTTAGGCTTCTGAGAGCTGTGGAGCCTACGGCTGTGGGGACACATGCCACTGTACAGGACATTGCAAGGGCTTCCATCACTGCAGCCTGCTGCCAGAGACTGCATGTTGCATGGCTCTAAACATCGGGCAACGGCCGTGCCTGTGTGTGCTGGGAGGGGCCGTTTGGGCTGTTCCCCAGGTGTGGCCATGCCCTCCTTCTGCCGCCAGAGCTGCCCCAAGGCCTGGCTGAGCTGTCTGTCATGGACCCTTGGGGTGGCCCAGGTGCTCAGTGGCTCCGTGACTGGCCAAGCCAGCGGCAGTCCCAGCTGAGGGGCAGTACATGAAGGTTGTGGGGCTTAAAAGGACACAGAGCATGAGGTCAGCCTAGAAGCCTGCACGTAGTTCCCATCCTGCCCCTGCTGCAATCCTGGGAGGCGGTAGCTCTCTGTGTGTTTCTCTAGATCTCTTCTCTCCTAACACCTTTCTCTCTGCCTCTCTTGGTTTTCCTGATTCTCTTCTCCTGGAACTTCTGGGGAACATAGCATTTTGCAAGTGGAACGCTTTGTCTGGGCCTCGGCTATCTTGATGCTAGGTAACTGCTAAATTAGCACCAAGTAATGGTATGATAAGTGGTTTGATGTTGCGTTCTATCTTGTATTCCGTCATTTGCTAAAGATCATTGACTTTGGGTTGCTTGTTTTTGATCCTTCTGCCAGTCAACTTGCGTGTGATTTTCAGCTCTTGAGTCTATCTGGTGGGGGATTTTCACCTCTTGAGTCTATCTGGAGGGCATTTCTCCTCTGCACTGAGAGAGAGCAAGAGAAGCTTGAGCTAAATGCCTGGATCTGAGTGTCCAGGGCTTAACAGGTGCCTCCATTGCCAAGGGCACACTTGTTAATCAGTGGCAGCTATGGCCATGAGCCCCTCTGGGCCAGTGCCAAGCTGCCCTCAGGGGCTGGGCTCAGGCTGGAGAGATCTAAAGGGCCTTGAGCTCCAGGAGCACTGGCGCTGGAAAGGGCCTGCCAAGGCCATCAGGGCAGTGCCCCAACATTGCTGCTCCTCCATCTTTCTGATAGGGCAAAGCCAGCTACTGGGCTGGGGTAATTAAGTTGGGCTAGGGTTAGGGTTACGCCTAGGGTTAGGGTTGAGAGATCTAAAGGGTCTGGAGCTCCGCGAACACCGGGGCTGGAAAGGGCCTGCCGAGGCAAACGCGACAAGGCCCCAACCTTGCTGCTCCCACTCCTTTCTGATCTGGACCCCCCACAGGGGTGGGCACTTCGGCCCCGGCCGCAAGCTGCCCTGTGGGTTAGGCTTAGGCTTCTGAGAGCTGTGGAGCCTACGGCTGTGGGGACACATGCCACTGTACAGGACATTGCAAGGGCTTCCATCACGGCAGCCTGCTGCCAGAGACTGCATGTTGCATGGCTCTAAGCATCGGGCAATGGCCGTGCCTGTGTGTGCTGGGAGGGGCCGTTTGGGCTGTGCCCCAGGTGAGGCCATGCCCTCCTTCTGCCGCCAGAGCTGCCCCAAGGCCTGGCTGAGCTGTCTGTCATGGGCCCTTGGGGTGGCCCAGGTGCTCAGTGGCTCCGTGACTGGCCAAGCCAGCGGCAGTCCCAGCTGAGGGGCAGTACATGAAGGCTGTGGGGCTTAAAAGGACACAGAGCATGAGGTCAGCCTAGAAGCCTGCACGTGGTTCCCATCCTGCCCCTGCTGCAATCCCGGGAGGCGGTAGCTCTCTGTGTGTTTCTCTAGATCTCTTCTCTGCTCGCACCTTTCTCTCTGCCTCTCTTGGTTTTCCTGATTCTCTTCTCCTGGAACTTCTGGGGAACATAGCATTTTGCAAGTGGAACGCTTTGTCTGGGCCTCGGCTATCTTGATGCTAGGTAACTGCTAAATTAGCACCAAGTAATGGTATGATAAGTGGTTTGATGTTGCGTTCTATCTTGTATTCCGTCATTTGCTAAAGATCATTGACTTTGGGTTGCTTGTTTTTGATCCTTCTGCCAGTCAACTTGCGTGTGATTTTCAGCTCTTGAGTCTATCTGGTGGGGGATTTTCACCTCTTGAGTCTATCTGGAGGGCATTTCTCCTCTGCACTGAGAGAGAGCAAGAGAAGCTTGAGCTAAATGCCTGGATCTGAGTGTCCAGGGCTTAACAGGTGCCTCCATTGCCAAGGGCACACTTGTTAATCAGTGGCAGCTATGGCCATGAGCCCCTCTGGGCCAGTGCCAAGCTGCCCTCAGGGGCTGGGCTCAGGCTGGAGAGATCTAAAGGGCCTTGAGCTCCAGGAGCACTGGCGCTGGAAAGGGCCTGCCAAGGCCATCACGGCAGTGCCCCAACATTGCTGCTCCTCCATCTTTCTGATAGGGCAAAGCCAGCTACTGGGCTGGGGTAATTAAGTTGGGCTAGGGTTAGGGTTACGCCTAGGGTTAGGGTTGAGAGATCTAAAGGGTCTGGAGCTCCGCGAACACCGGGGCTGGAAAGGGCCTGCCGAGGCAAACGCGACAAGGCCCCAACCTTGCTGCTCCCACTCCTTTCTGATCTGGACCCCCCACAGGGGTGGGCACTTCGGCCCCGGCCGCAAGCTGCCCTGTGGGTTAGGCTTAGGCTTCTGAGAGCTGTGGAGCCTACGGCTGTGGGGACACATGCCACTGTACAGGACATTGCAAGGGCTTCCATCACGGCAGCCTGCTGCCAGAGACTGCATGTTGCATGGCTCTAAGCATCGGGCAATGGCCGTGCCTGTGTGTGCTGGGAGGGGCCGTTTGGGCTGTGCCCCAGGTGAGGCCATGCCCTCCTTCTGCCGCCAGAGCTGCCCCAAGGCCTGGCTGAGCTGTCTGTCATGGGCCCTTGGGGTGGCCCAGGTGCTCAGTGGCTCCGTGACTGGCCAAGCCAGCGGCAGTCCCAGCTGAGGGGCAGTACATGAAGGCTGTGGGGCTTAAAAGGACACAGAGCATGAGGTCAGCCTAGAAGCCTGCACGTGGTTCCCATCCTGCCCCTGCTGCAATCCCGGGAGGCGGTAGCTCTCTGTGTGTTTCTCTAGATCTCTTCTCTGCTCGCACCTTTCTCTCTGCCTCTCTTGGTTTTCCTGATTCTCTTCTCCTGGAACTTCTGGGGAACATAGCATTTTGCAAGTGGAACGCTTTGTCTGGGCCTCGGCTATCTTGATGCTAGGTAACTGCTAAATTAGCACCAAGTAATGGTATGATAAGTGGTTTGATGTTGCGTTCTATCTTGTATTCCGTCATTTGCTAAAGATCATTGACTTTGGGTTGCTTGTTTTTGATCCTTCTGCCAGTCAACTTGCGTGTGATTTTCAGCTCTTGAGTCTATCTGGTGGGGGATTTTCACCTCTTGAGTCTATCTGGAGGGCATTTCTCCTCTGCACTGAGAGAGAGCAAGAGAAGCTTGAGCTAAATGCCTGGATCTGAGTGTCCAGGGCTTAACAGGTGCCTCCATTGCCAAGGGCACACTTGTTAATCAGTGGCAGCTATGGCCATGAGCCCCTCTGGGCCAGTGCCAAGCAGCCCTCAGGGGCTGGGCTCAGGCTGGAGAGATCTAAAGGGCCTTGAGCTCCAGGAGCACTGGCGCTGGAAAGGGCCTGCCAAGGCCATCACGGCAGTGCCCCAACATTGCTGCTCCTCCATCTTTCTGATAGGGCAAAGCCAGCTACTGGGCTGGGGTAATTAAGTTGGGCTAGGGTTAGGGTTACGCCTAGGGTTAGGGTTGAGAGATCTAAAGGGTCTGGAGCTCCGCGAACACCGGGGCTGGAAAGGGCCTGCCGAGGCAAACGCGGCAAGGCCCCAACCTTGCTGGTCCCACTCCTTTCTGATCTGGACCCTCCACAGGGGTTGGCACCTCGGCCCCGGCCGCAAGCTGCCCTGTGGGTTAGGCTTAGGCTTCCGAGAGCTGTGGAGCCTACGGCTGTGGGGACACATGCCACTGTACAGGACATTGCAAGGGCTTCCATCACGGCAGCCTGCTGCCAGAGACTGCATGTTGCATGGCTCTAAACATCGGGCAATGGCCGTGCCTGTGTGTGCTGGGAGGGGCCGTTTGGGCTGTTCCCCAGGTGTGGCCATGCCCTCCTTCTGCCGCCAGAGCTGCCCCACGGCCTGGCTGAGCTGTCTGTCATGGACCCTTGGGGTGGCCCAGGTGCTCAGTGGCTCCGTGACTGGCCAAGCCAGCGGCAGTCCCAGCTGAGGGGCAGTACATGAAGGTTGTGGGGCTTAAAAGGACACAGAGCATGAGGTCAGCCTAGAAGCCTGCACGTGGTTCCCATCCTGCCCCTGCTGCAATCCTGGGAGGCGGTAGCTCTCTGTGTGTTTCTCTAGATCTCTTCTCTCCTAACACCTTTCTCTCTGCCTCTCTTGGTTTTCCTGATTCTCTTCTCCTGGAACTTCTGGGGAACATAGCATTTTGCAAGTGGAACGCTTTGTCTGGGCCTCGGCTATCTTGATGCTAGGTAACTGCTAAATTAGCACCAAGTAATGGTATGATAAGTGGTTTGATGTTGCGTTCTATCTTGTATTCCGTCATTTGCTAAAGATCATTGACTTTGGGTTGCTTGTTTTTGATCCTTCTGCCAGTCAACTTGCGTGTGATTTTCAGCTCTTGAGTCTATCTGGTGGGGGATTTTCACCTCTTGAGTCTATCTGGAGGGCATTTCTCCTCTGCACTGAGAGAGAGCAAGAGAAGCTTGAGCTAAATGCCTGGATCTGAGTGTCCAGGGCTTAACAGGTGCCTCCATTGCCAAGGGCACACTTGTTAATCAGTGGCAGCTATGGCCATGAGCCCCTCTGGGCCAGTGCCAAGCTGCCCTCAGGGGCTGGGCTCAGGCTGGAGAGATCTAAAGGGCCTTGAGCTCCAGGAGCACTGGCGCTGGAAAGGGCCTGCCAAGGCCATCACGGCAGTGCCCCAACATTGCTGCTCCTCCATCTTTCTGATAGGGCAAAGCCAGCTACTGGGCTGGGGTAATTAAGTTGGGCTAGGGTTAGGGTTACGCCTAGGGTTAGGGTTGAGAGATCTAAAGGGTCTGGAGCTCCGCGAACACCGGGGCTGGAAAGGGCCTGCCGAGGCAAACGCGACAAGGCCCCAACCTTGCTGCTCCCACTCCTTTCTGATCTGGACCCCCCACAGGGGTGGGCACTTCGGCCCCGGCCGCAAGCTGCCCTGTGGGTTAGGCTTAGGCTTCTGAGAGCTGTGGAGCCTACGGCTGTGGGGACACATGCCACTGTACAGGACATTGCAAGGGCTTCCATCACGGCAGCCTGCTGCCAGAGACTGCATGTTGCATGGCTCTAAGCATCGGGCAATGGCCGTGCCTGTGTGTGCTGGGAGGGGCCATTTGGGCTGTGCCCCAGGTGAGGCCATGCCCTCCTTCTGCCGCCAGAGCTGCCCCAAGGCCTGGCTGAGCTGTCTGTCATGGGCCCTTGGGGTGGCCCAGGTGCTCAGTGGCTCCGTGACTGGCCAAGCCAGCGGCAGTCCCAGCTGAGGGGCAGTACATGAAGGCTGTGGGGCTTAAAAGGACACAGAGCATGAGGTCAGCCTAGAAGCCTGCACGTGGTTCCCATCCTGCCCCTGCTGCAATCCCGGGAGGCGGTAGCTCTCTGTGTGTTTCTCTAGACCTCTTCTCTGCTCGCACCTTTCTCTCTGCCTCTCTTGGTTTTCCTGATTCTCTTCTCCTGGAACTTCTGGGGAACATAGCATTTTGCAAGTGGAACGCTTTGTCTGGGCCTCGGCTATCTTGATGCTAGGTAACTGCTAAATTAGCACCAAGTAATGGTATGATAAGTGGTTTGATGTTGCGTTCTATCTTGTATTCCGTCATTTGCTAAAGATCATTGACTTTGGGTTGCTTGTTTTTGATCCTTCTGCCAGTCAACTTGCGTGTGATTTTCAGCTCTTGAGTCTATCTGGTGGGGGATTTTCACCTCTTGAGTCTATCTGGAGGGCATTTCTCCTCTGCACTGAGAGAGAGCAAGAGAAGCTTGAGCTAAATGCCTGGATCTGAGTGTCCAGGGCTTAACAGGTGCCTCCATTGCCAAGGGCACACTTGTTAATCAGTGGCAGCTATGGCCATGAGCCCCTCTGGGCCAGTGCCAAGCTGCCCTCAGGGGCTGGGCTCAGGCTGGAGAGATCTAAAGGGCCTTGAGCTCCAGGAGCACTGGCGCTGGAAAGGGCCTGCCAAGGCCATCAGGGCAGTGCCCCAACATTGCTGCTCCTCCATCTTTCTGATAGGGCAAAGCCAGCTACTGGGCTGGGGTAATTAAGTTGGGCTAGGGTTAGGGTTACGCCTAGGGTTAGGGTTGAGAGATCTAAAGGGTCTGGAGCTCCGCGAACACCGGGGCTGGAAAGGGCCTGCCGAGGCAAACGCGACAAGGCCCCAACCTTGCTGCTCCCACTCCTTTCTGATCTGGACCCCCCACAGGGGTGGGCACTTCGGCCCCGGCTGCAAGCTGCCCTGTGGGTTAGGCTTAGGCTTCTGAGAGCTGTGGAGCCTACGGCTGTGGGGACACATGCCACTGTACAGGACATTGCAAGGGCTTCCATCACGGCAGCCTGCTGCCAGAGACTGCATGTTGCATGGCTCTAAGCATCGGGCAATGGCCGTGCCTGTGTGTGCTGGGAGGGGCCGTTTGGGCTGTGCCCCAGGTGAGGCCATGCCCTCCTTCTGCCGCCAGAGCTGCCCCAAGGCCTGGCTGAGCTGTCTGTCATGGGCCCTTGGGGTGGCCCAGGTGCTCAGTGGCTCCGTGACTGGCCAAGCCAGCGGCAGTCCCAGCTGAGGGGCAGTACATGAAGGCTGTGGGGCTTAAAAGGACACAGAGCATGAGGTCAGCCTAGAAGCCTGCACGTGGTTCCCATCCTGCCCCTGCTGCAATCCCGGGAGGCGGTAGCTCTCTGTGTGTTTCTCTAGATCTCTTCTCTGCTCGCACCTTTCTCTCTGCCTCTCTTGGTTTTCCTGATTCTCTTCTCCTGGAACTTCTGGGGAACATAGCATTTTGCAAGTGGAACGCTTTGTCTGGGCCTCGGCTATCTTGATGCTAGGTAACTGCTAAATTAGCACCAAGTAATGGTATGATAAGTGGTTTGATGTTGCGTTCTATCTTGTATTCCGTCATTTGCTAAAGATCATTGACTTTGGGTTGCTTGTTTTTGATCCTTCTGCCAGTCAACTTGCGTGTGATTTTCAGCTCTTGAGTCTATCTGGTGGGGGATTTTCACCTCTTGAGTCTATCTGGAGGGCATTTCTCCTCTGCACTGAGAGAGAGCAAGAGAAGCTTGAGCTAAATGCCTGGATCTGAGTGTCCAGGGCTTAACAGGTGCCTCCATTGCCAAGGGCACACTTGTTAATCAGTGGCAGCTATGGCCATGAGCCCCTCTGGGCCAGTGCCAAGCAGCCCTCAGGGGCTGGGCTCAGGCTGGAGAGATCTAAAGGGCCTTGAGCTCCAGGAGCACTGGCGCTGGAAAGGGCCTGCCAAGGCCATCACGGCAGTGCCCCAACATTGCTGCTCCTCCATCTTTCTGATAGGGCAAAGCCAGCTACTGGGCTGGGGTAATTAAGTTGGGCTAGGGTTAGGGTTACGCCTAGGGTTAGGGTTGAGAGATCTAAAGGGTCTGGAGCTCCGCGAACACCGGGGCTGGAAAGGGCCTGCCGAGGCAAACGCGACAAGGCCCCAACCTTGCTGGTCCCACTCCTTTCTGATCTGGACCCTCCACAGGGGTGGGCACCTCGGCCCCGGCCGCAAGCTGCCCTGTGGGTTAGGCTTAGGCTTCTGAGAGCTGTGGAGCCTACGGCTGTGGGGACACATGCCACTGTACAGGACATTGCAAGGGCTTCCATCACGGCAGCCTGCTGCCAGAGACTGCATGTTGCATGGCTCTAAACATCGGGCAATGGCCGTGCCTGTGTGTGCTGGGAGGGGCCGTTTGGGCTGTTCCCCAGGTGTGGCCATGCCCTCCTTCTGCCGCCAGAGCTGCCCCACGGCCTGGCTGAGCTGTCTGTCATGGACCCTTGGGGTGGCCCAGGTGCTCAGTGGCTCCGTGACTGGCCAAGCCAGCGGCAGTCCCAGCTGAGGGGCAGTACATGAAGGTTGTGGGGCTTAAAAGGACACAGAGCATGAGGTCAGCCTAGAAGCCTGCACGTAGTTCCCATCCTGCCCCTGCTGCAATCCTGGGAGGCGGTAGCTCTCTGTGTGTTTCTCTAGATCTCTTCTCTCCTAACACCTTTCTCTCTGCCTCTCTTGGTTTTCCTGATTCTCTTCTCCTGGAACTTCTGGGGAACATAGCATTTTGCAAGTGGAACGCTTTGTCTGGGCCTCGGCTATCTTGATGCTAGGTAACTGCTAAATTAGCACCAAGTAATGGTATGATAAGTGGTTTGATGTTGCGTTCTATCTTGTATTCCGTCATTTGCTAAAGATCATTGACTTTGGGTTGCTTGTTTTTGATCCTTCTGCCAGTCAACTTGCGTGTGATTTTCAGCTCTTGAGTCTATCTGGTGGGGGATTTTCACCTCTTGAGTCTATCTGGAGGGCATTTCTCCTCTGCACTGAGAGAGAGCAAGAGAAGCTTGAGCTAAATGCCTGGATCTGAGTGTCCAGGGCTTAACAGGTGCCTCCATTGCCAAGGGCACACTTGTTAATCAGTGGCAGCTATGGCCATGAGCCCCTCTGGGCCAGTGCCAAGCTGCCCTCAGGGGCTGGGCTCAGGCTGGAGAGATCTAAAGGGCCTTGAGCTCCAGGAGCACTGGCGCTGGAAAGGGCCTGCCAAGGCCATCAGGGCAGTGCCCCAACATTGCTGCTCCTCCATCTTTCTGATAGGGCAAAGCCAGCTACTGGGCTGGGGTAATTAAGTTGGGCTAGGGTTAGGGTTACGCCTAGGGTTAGGGTTGAGAGATCTAAAGGGTCTGGAGCTCCGTGAACACCGGGGCTGGAAAGGGCCTGCCGAGGCAAACGCGACAAGGCCCCAACCTTGCTGCTCCCACTCCTTTCTGATCTGGACCCCCCACAGGGGTGGGCACTTCGGCCCCGGCCGCAAGCTGCCCTGTGGGTTAGGCTTAGGCTTCTGAGAGCTGTGGAGCCTACGGCTGTGGGGACACATGCCACTGTACAGGACATTGCAAGGGCTTCCATCACGGCAGCCTGCTGCCAGAGACTGCATGTTGCATGGCTCTAAGCATCGGGCAATGGCCATGCCTGTGTGTGCTGGGAGGGGCCGTTTGGGCTGTGCCCCAGGTGAGGCCATGCCCTCCTTCTGCCGCCAGAGCTGCCCCAAGGCCTGGCTGAGCTGTCTGTCATGGGCCCTTGGGGTGGCCCAGGTGCTCAGTGGCTCCGTGACTGGCCAAGCCAGCGGCAGTCCCAGCTGAGGGGCAGTACATGAAGGCTGTGGGGCTTAAAAGGACACAGAGCATGAGGTCAGCCTAGAAGCCTGCACGTGGTTCCCATCCTGCCCCTGCTGCAATCCCGGGAGGCGGTAGCTCTCTGTGTGTTTCTCTAGATCTCTTCTCTGCTCGCACCTTTCTCTCTGCCTCTCTTGGTTTTCCTGATTCTCTTCTCCTGGAACTTCTGGGGAACATAGCATTTTGCAAGTGGAACGCTTTGTCTGGGCCTCGGCTATCTTGATGCTAGGTAACTGCTAAATTAGCACCAAGTAATGGTATGATAAGTGGTTTGATGTTGCGTTCTATCTTGTATTCCGTCATTTGCTAAAGATCATTGACTTTGGGTTGCTTGTTTTTGATCCTTCTGCCAGTCAACTTGCGTGTGATTTTCAGCTCTTGAGTCTATCTGGTGGGGGATTTTCACCTCTTGAGTCTATCTGGAGGGCATTTCTCCTCTGCACTGAGAGAGAGCAAGAGAAGCTTGAGCTAAATGCCTGGATCTGAGTGTCCAGGGCTTAACAGGTGCCTCCATTGCCAAGGGCACACTTGTTAATCAGTGGCAGCTATGGCCATGAGCCCCTCTGGGCCAGTGCCAAGCTGCCCTCAGGGGCTGGGCTCAGGCTGGAGAGGTCTAAAGGGCCTTGAGCTCCAGGAGCACTGGCGCTGGAAAGGGCCTGCCAAGGCCATCAGGGCAGTGCCCCAACATTGCTGCTCCTCCATCTTTCTGATAGGGCAAAGCCAGCTACTGGGCTGGGGTAATTAAGTTGGGCTAGGGTTAGGGTTACGCCTAGGGTTAGGGTTGAGAGATCTAAAGGGTCTGGAGCTCCGCGAACACCGGGGCTGGAAAGGGCCTGCCGAGGCAAACGCGACAAGGCCCCAACCTTGCTGCTCCCACTCCTTTCTGATCTGGACCCCCCACAGGGGTGGGCACTTCGGCCCCGGCCGCAAGCTGCCCTGTGGGTTAGGCTTAGGCTTCTGAGAGCTGTGGAGCCTACGGCTGTGGGGACACATGCCACTGTACAGGACATTGCAAGGGCTTCCATCACGGCAGCCTGCTGCCAGAGACTGCATGTTGCATGGCTCTAAGCATCGGGCAATGGCCGTGCCTGTGTGTGCTGGGAGGGGCCGTTTGGGCTGTGCCCCAGGTGAGGCCATGCCCTCCTTCTGCCGCCAGAGCTGCCCCAAGGCCTGGCTGAGCTGTCTGTCATGGGCCCTTGGGGTGGCCCAGGTGCTCAGTGGCTCCGTGACTGGCCAAGCCAGCGGCAGTCCCAGCTGAGGGGCAGTACATGAAGGCTGTGGGGCTTAAAAGGACACAGAGCATGAGGTCAGCCTAGAAGCCTGCACGTGGTTCCCATCCTGCCCCTGCTGCAATCCCGGGAGGCGGTAGCTCTCTGTGTGTTTCTCTAGATCTCTTCTCTGCTCGCACCTTTCTCTCTGCCTCTCTTGGTTTTCCTGATTCTCTTCTCCTGGAACTTCTGGGGAACATAGCATTTTGCAAGTGGAACGCTTTGTCTGGGCCTCGGCTATCTTGATGCTAGGTAACTGCTAAATTAGCACCAAGTAATGGTATGATAAGTGGTTTGATGTTGCGTTCTATCTTGTATTCCGTCATTTGCTAAAGATCATTGACTTTGGGTTGCTTGTTTTTGATCCTTCTGCCAGTCAACTTGCGTGTGATTTTCAGCTCTTGAGTCTATCTGGTGGGGGATTTTCACCTCTTGAGTCTATCTGGAGGGCATTTCTCCTCTGCACTGAGAGAGAGCAAGAGAAGCTTGAGCTAAATGCCTGGATCTGAGTGTCCAGGGCTTAACAGGTGCCTCCATTGCCAAGGGCACACTTGTTAATCAGTGGCAGCTATGGCCATGAGCCCCTCTGGGCCAGTGCCAAGCTGCCCTCAGGGGCTGGGCTCAGGCTGGAGAGATCTAAAGGGCCTTGAGCTCCAGGAGCACTGGCGCTGGAAAGGGCCTGCCAAGGCCATCACGGCAGTGCCCCAACATTGCTGCTCCTCCATCTTTCTGATAGGGCAAAGCCAGCTACTGGGCTGGGGTAATTAAGTTGGGCTAGGGTTAGGGTTACGCCTAGGGTTAGGGTTGAGAGATCTAAAGGGTCTGGAGCTCCGCGAACACCGGGGCTGGAAAGGGCCTGCCGAGGCAAACGCGACAAGGCCCCAACCTTGCTGCTCCCACTCCTTTCTGATCTGGACCCCCCACAGGGGTGGGCACTTCGGCCCCAGCCGCAAGCTGCCCTGTGGGTTAGGCTTAGGCTTCTGAGAGCTGTGGAGCCTACGGCTGTGGGGACACATGCCACTGTACAGGACATTGCAAGGGCTTCCATCACGGCAGCCTGCTGCCAGAGACTGCATGTTGCATGGCTCTAAGCATCGGGCAATGGCCGTGCCTGTGTGTGCTGGGAGGGGCCGTTTGGGCTGTGCCCCAGGTGAGGCCATGCCCTCCTTCTGCCGCCAGAGCTGCCCCAAGGCCTGGCTGAGCTGTCTGTCATGGGCCCTTGGGGTGGCCCAGGTGCTCAGTGGCTCCGTGACTGGCCAAGCCAGCGGCAGTCCCAGCTGAGGGGCAGTACATGAAGGCTGTGGGGCTTAAAAGGACACAGAGCATGAGGTCAGCCTAGAAGCCTGCACGTGGTTCCCATCCTGCCCCTGCTGCAATCCCGGGAGGCGGTAGCTCTCTGTGTGTTTCTCTAGATCTCTTCTCTGCTCGCACCTTTCTCTCTGCCTCTCTTGGTTTTCCTGATTCTCTTCTCCTGGAACTTCTGGGGAACATAGCATTTTGCAAGTGGAACGCTTTGTCTGGGCCTCGGCTATCTTGATGCTAGGTAACTGCTAAATTAGCACCAAGTAATGGTATGATAAGTGGTTTGATGTTGCGTTCTATCTTGTATTCCGTCATTTGCTAAAGATCATTGACTTTGGGTTGCTTGTTTTTGATCCTTCTGCCAGTCAACTTGCGTGTGATTTTCAGCTCTTGAGTCTATCTGGTGGGGGATTTTCACCTCTTGAGTCTATCTGGAGGGCATTTCTCCTCTGCACTGAGAGAGAGCAAGAGAAGCTTGAGCTAAATGCCTGGATCTGAGTGTCCAGGGCTTAACAGGTGCCTCCATTGCCAAGGGCACACTTGTTAATCAGTGGCAGCTATGGCCATGAGCCCCTCTGGGCCAGTGCCAAGCTGCCCTCAGGGGCTGGGCTCAGGCTGGAGAGATCTAAAGGGCCTTGAGCTCCAGGAGCACTGGCGCTGGAAAGGGCCTGCCAAGGCCATCAGGGCAGTGCCCCAACATTGCTGCTCCTCCATCTTTCTGATAGGGCAAAGCCAGCTACTGGGCTGGGGTAATTAAGTTGGGCTAGGGTTAGGGTTACGCCTAGGGTTAGGGTTGAGAGATCTAAAGGGTCTGGAGCTCCGCGAACACCGGGGCTGGAAAGGGCCTGCCGAGGCAAACGCGACAAGGCCCCAACCTTGCTGCTCCCACTCCTTTCTGATCTGGACCCCCCACAGGGGTGGGCACTTCGGCCCCGGCTGCAAGCTGCCCTGTGGGTTAGGCTTAGGCTTCTGAGAGCTGTGGAGCCTACGGCTGTGGGGACACATGCCACTGTACAGGACATTGCAAGGGCTTCCATCACGGCAGCCTGCTGCCAGAGACTGCATGTTGCATGGCTCTAAGCATCGGGCAATGGCCGTGCCTGTGTGTGCTGGGAGGGGCCGTTTGGGCTGTGCCCCAGGTGAGGCCATGCCCTCCTTCTGCCGCCAGAGCTGCCCCAAGGCCTGGCTGAGCTGTCTGTCATGGGCCCTTGGGGTGGCCCAGGTGCTCAGTGGCTCCGTGACTGGCCAAGCCAGCGGCAGTCCCAGCTGAGGGGCAGTACATGAAGGCTGTGGGGCTTAAAAGGACACAGAGCATGAGGTCAGCCTAGAAGCCTGCACGTGGTTCCCATCCTGCCCCTGCTGCAATCCCGGGAGGCGGTAGCTCTCTGTGTGTTTCTCTAGATCTCTTCTCTGCTCGCACCTTTCTCTCTGCCTCTCTTGGTTTTCCTGATTCTCTTCTCCTGGAACTTCTGGGGAACATAGCATTTTGCAAGTGGAACGCTTTGTCTGGGCCTCGGCTATCTTGATGCTAGGTAACTGCTAAATTAGCACCAAGTAATGGTATGATAAGTGGTTTGATGTTGCGTTCTATCTTGTATTCCGTCATTTGCTAAAGATCATTGACTTTGGGTTGCTTGTTTTTGATCCTTCTGCCAGTCAACTTGCGTGTGATTTTCAGCTCTTGAGTCTATCTGGTGGGGGATTTTCACCTCTTGAGTCTATCTGAAGGGCATTTCTCCTCTGCACTGAGAGAGAGCAAGAGAAGCTTGAGCTAAATGCCTGGATCTGAGTGTCCAGGGCTTAACAGGTGCCTCCATTGCCAAGGGCACACTTGTTAATCAGTGGCAGCTATGGCCATGAGCCCCTCTGGGCCAGTGCCAAGCTGCCCTCAGGGGCTGGGCTCAGGCTGGAGAGATCTAAAGGGCCTTGAGCTCCAGGAGCACTGGCGCTGGAAAGGGCCTGCCAAGGCCATCACGGCAGTGCCCCAACATTGCTGCTCCTCCATCTTTCTGATAGGGCAAAGCCAGCTACTGGGCTGGGGTAATTAAGTTGGGCTAGGGTTAGGGTTACGCCTAGGGTTAGGGTTGAGAGATCTAAAGGGTCTGGAGCTCCGCGAACACCGGGGCTGGAAAGGGCCTGCCGAGGCAAACGCGGCAAGGCCCCAACCTTGCTGGTCCCACTCCTTTCTGATCTGGACCCTCCACAGGGGTTGGCACCTCGGCCCCGGCCGCAAGCTGCCCTGTGGGTTAGGCTTAGGCTTCCGAGAGCTGTGGAGCCTACGGCTGTGGGGACACATGCCACTGTACAGGACATTGCAAGGGCTTCCATCACGGCAGCCTGCTGCCAGAGACTGCATGTTGCATGGCTCTAAACATCGGGCAATGGCCGTGCCTGTGTGTGCTGGGAGGGGCCGTTTGGGCTGTGCCCCAGGTGAGGCCATGCCCTCCTTCTGCCGCCAGAGCTGCCCCACGGCCTGGCTGAGCTGTCTGTCATGGACCCTTGGGGTGGCCCAGGTGCTCAGTGGCTCCGTGACTGGCCAAGCCAGCGGCAGTCCCAGCTGAGGGGCAGTACATGAAGGTTGTGGGGCTTAAAAGGACACAGAGCATGAGGTCAGCCTAGAAGCCTGCACGTAGTTCCCATCCTGCCCCTGCTGCAATCCTGGGAGGCGGTAGCTCTCTGTGTGTTTCTCTAGATCTCTTCTCTGCTCGCACCTTTCTCTCTGCCTCTCTTGGTTTTCCTGATTCTCTTCTCCTGGAACTTCTGGGGAACATAGCATTTTGCAAGTGGAACGCTTTGTCTGGGCCTCGGCTATCTTGATGCTAGGTAACTGCTAAATTAGCACCAAGTAATGGTATGATAAGTGGTTTGATGTTGCGTTCTATCTTGTATTCCGTCATTTGCTAAAGATCATTGACTTTGGGTTGCTTGTTTTTGATCCTTCTGCCAGTCAACTTGCGTGTGATTTTCAGCTCTTGAGTCTATCTGGTGGGGGATTTTCACCTCTTGAGTCTATCTGGAGGGCATTTCTCCTCTGCACTGAGAGAGAGCAAGAGAAGCTTGAGCTAAATGCCTGGATCTGAGTGTCCAGGGCTTAACAGGTGCCTCCATTGCCAAGGGCACACTTGTTAATCAGTGGCAGCTATGGCCATGAGCCCCTCTGGGCCAGTGCCAAGCTGCCCTCAGGGGCTGGGCTCAGGCTGGAGAGATCTAAAGGGCCTTGAGCTCCAGGAGCACTGGCGCTGGAAAGGGCCTGCCAAGGCCATCAGGGCAGTGCCCCAACATTGCTGCTCCTCCATCTTTCTGATAGGGCAAAGCCAGCTACTGGGCTGGGGTAATTAAGTTGGGCTAGGGTTAGGGTTACGCCTAGGGTTAGGGTTGAGAGATCTAAAGGGTCTGGAGCTCCGCGAACACCGGGGCTGGAAAGGGCCTGCCGAGGCAAACGCGGCAAGGCCCCAACCTTGCTGCTCCCACTCCTTTCTGATCTGGACCCTCCACAGGGGTTGGCACCTCGGCCCCGGCCGCAAGCTGCCCTGTGGGTTAGGCTTAGGCTTCTGAGAGCTGTGGAGCCTACGGCTGTGGGGACACATGCCACTGTACAGGACATTGCAAGGGCTTCCATCACGGCAGCCTGCTGCCAGAGACTGCATGTTGCATGGCTCTAAACATCGGGCAATGGCCGTGCCTGTGTGTGCTGGGAGGGGCCGTTTGGGCTGTTCCCCAGGTGTGGCCATGCCCTCCTTCTGCCGCCAGAGCTGCCCCAAGGCCTGGCTGAGCTGTCTGTCATGGACCCTTGGGGTGGCCCAGGTGCTCAGTGGCTCCGTGACTGGCCAAGCCAGCGGCAGTCCCAGCTGAGGGGCAGTACATGAAGGTTGTGGGGCTTAAAAGGACACAGAGCATGAGGTCAGCCTAGAAGCCTGCACGTAGTTCCCATCCTGCCCCTGCTGCAATCCTGGGAGGCGGTAGCTCTCTGTGTGTTTCTCTAGATCTCTTCTCTCCTAACACCTTTCTCTCTGCCTCTCTTGGTTTTCCTGATTCTCTTCTCCTGGAACTTCTGGGGAACATAGCATTTTGCAAGTGGAACGCTTTGTCTGGGCCTCGGCTATCTTGATGCTAGGTAACTGCTAAATTAGCACCAAGTAATGGTATGATAAGTGGTTTGATGTTGCGTTCTATCTTGTATTCCGTCATTTGCTAAAGATCATTGACTTTGGGTTGCTTGTTTTTGATCCTTCTGCCAGTCAACTTGCGTGTGATTTTCAGCTCTTGAGTCTATCTGGTGGGGGATTTTCACCTCTTGAGTCTATCTGGAGGGCATTTCTCCTCTGCACTGAGAGAGAGCAAGAGAAGCTTGAGCTAAATGCCTGGATCTGAGTGTCCAGGGCTTAACAGGTGCCTCCATTGCCAAGGGCACACTTGTTAATCAGTGGCAGCTATGGCCATGAGCCCCTCTGGGCCAGTGCCAAGCTGCCCTCAGGGGCTGGGCTCAGGCTGGAGAGATCTAAAGGGCCTTGAGCTCCAGGAGCACTGGCGCAGGAAAGGGCCTGCCAAGGCCATCACGGCAGTGCCCCAACATTGCTGCTCCTCCATCTTTCTGATAGGGCAAAGCCAGCTACTGGGCTGGGGTAATTAAGTTGGGCTAGGGTTAGGGTTACGCCTAGGGTTAGGGTTGAGAGATCTAAAGGGTCTGGAGCTCCGCGAACACCGGGGCTGGAAAGGGCCTGCCGAGGCAAACGCGACAAGGCCCCAACCTTGCTGCTCCCACTCCTTTCTGATCTGGACCCCCCACAGGGGTGGGCACTTCGGCCCCGGCCCCAAGCTGCCCTGTGGGTTAGGCTTAGGCTTCTGAGAGCTGTGGAGCCTACGGCTGTGGGGACACATGCCACTGTACAGGACATTGCAAGGGCTTCCATCACGGCAGCCTGCTGCCAGAGACTGCATGTTGCATGGCTCTAAGCATCGGGCAATGGCCATGCCTGTGTGTGCTGGGAGGGGCCGTTTGGGCTGTGCCCCAGGTGAGGCCATGCCCTCCTTCTGCCGCCAGAGCTGCCCCAAGGCCTGGCTGAGCTGTCTGTCATGGGCCCTTGGGGTGGCCCAGGTGCTCAGTGGCTCCGTGACTGGCCAAGCCAGCGGCAGTCCCAGCTGAGGGGCAGTACATGAAGGCTGTGGGGCTTAAAAGGACACAGAGCATGAGGTCAGCCTAGAAGCCTGCACGTGGTTCCCATCCTGCCCCTGCTGCAATCCCGGGAGGCGGTAGCTCTCTGTGTGTTTCTCTAGATCTCTTCTCTGCTCGCACCTTTCTCTCTGCCTCTCTTGGTTTTCCTGATTCTCTTCTCCTGGAACTTCTGGGGAACATAGCATTTTGCAAGTGGAACGCTTTGTCTGGGCCTCGGCTATCTTGATGCTAGGTAACTGCTAAATTAGCACCAAGTAATGGTATGATAAGTGGTTTGATGTTGCGTTCTATCTTGTATTCCGTCATTTGCTAAAGATCATTGACTTTGGGTTGCTTGTTTTTGATCCTTCTGCCAGTCAACTTGCGTGTGATTTTCAGCTCTTGAGTCTATCTGGTGGGGGATTTTCACCTCTTGAGTCTATCTGGAGGGCATTTCTCCTCTGCACTGAGAGAGAGCAAGAGAAGCTTGAGCTAAATGCCTGGATCTGAGTGTCCAGGGCTTAACAGGTGCCTCCATTGCCAAGGGCACACTTGTTAATCAGTGGCAGCTATGGCCATGAGCCCCTCTGGGCCAGTGCCAAGCTGCCCTCAGGGGCTGGGCTCAGGCTGGAGAGATCTAAAGGGCCTTGAGCTCCAGGAGCACTGGCGCTGGAAAGGGCCTGCCAAGGCCATCACGGCAGTGCCCCAACATTGCTGCTCCTCCATCTTTCTGATAGGGCAAAGCCAGCTACTGGGCTGGGGTAATTAAGTTGGGCTAGGGTTAGGGTTACGCCTAGGGTTAGGGTTGAGAGATCTAAAGGGTCTGGAGCTCCGCGAACACCGGGGCTGGAAAGGGCCTGCCGAGGCAAACGCGACAAGGCCCCAACCTTGCTGCTCCCACTCCTTTCTGATCTGGACCCCCCACAGGGGTGGGCACTTCGGCCCCGGCCGCAAGCTGCCCTGTGGGTTAGGCTTAGGCTTCTGAGAGCTGTGGAGCCTACGGCTGTGGGGACACATGCCACTGTACAGGACATTGCAAGGGCTTCCATCACGGCAGCCTGCTGCCAGAGACTGCATGTTGCATGGCTCTAAGCATCGGGCAATGGCCGTGCCTGTGTGTGCTGGGAGGGGCCGTTTGGGCTGTGCCCCAGGTGAGGCCATGCCCTCCTTCTGCCGCCAGAGCTGCCCCAAGGCCTGGCTGAGCTGTCTGTCATGGGCCCTTGGGGTGGCCCAGGTGCTCAGTGGCTCCGTGACTGGCCAAGCCAGCGGCAGTCCCAGCTGAGGGGCAGTACATGAAGGCTGTGGGGCTTAAAAGGACACAGAGCATGAGGTCAGCCTAGAAGCCTGCACGTGGTTCCCATCCTGCCCCTGCTGCAATCCCGGGAGGCGGTAGCTCTCTGTGTGTTTCTCTGAATCTCTTCTCTCCTAACACCTTTCTCTCTGCCTCTCTTGGTTTTCCTGATTCTCTTCTCCTGGAACTTCTGGGGAACATAGCATTTTGCAAGTGGAACGCTTTGTCTGGGCCTCGGCTATCTTGATGCTAGGTAACTGCTAAATTAGCACCAAGTAATGGTATGATAAGTGGTTTGATGTTGCGTTCTATCTTGTATTCCGTCATTTGCTAAAGATCATTGACTTTGGGTTGCTTGTTTTTGATCCTTCTGCCAGTCAACTTGCGTGTGATTTTCAGCTCTTGAGTCTATCTGGTGGGGGATTTTCACCTCTTGAGTCTATCTGGAGGGCATTTCTCCTCTGCACTGAGAGAGAGCAAGAGAAGCTTGAGCTAAATGCCTGGATCTGAGTGTCCAGGGCTTAACAGGTGCCTCCATTGCCAAGGGCACACTTGTTAATCAGTGGCAGCTATGGCCATGAGCCCCTCTGGGCCAGTGCCAAGCTGCCCTCAGGGGCTGGGCTCAGGCTGGAGAGATCTAAAGGGCCTTGAGCTCCAGGAGCACTGGCGCAGGAAAGGGCCTGCCAAGGCCATCACGGCAGTGCCCCAACATTGCTGCTCCTCCATCTTTCTGATAGGGCAAAGCCAGCTACTGGGCTGGGGTAATTAAGTTGGGCTAGGGTTAGGGTTACGCCTAGGGTTAGGGTTGAGAGATCTAAAGGGTCTGGAGCTCCGCGAACACCGGGGCTGGAAAGGGCCTGCCGAGGCAAACGCGACAAGGCCCCAACCTTGCTGCTCCCACTCCTTTCTGATCTGGACCCCCCACAGGGGTGGGCACTTTGGCCCCGGCCGCAAGCTGCCCTGTGGGTTAGGCTTAGGCTTCTGAGAGCTGTGGAGCCTACAGCTGTGGGGACACATGCCACTGTACAGGACATTGCAAGGGCTTCCATCACGGCAGCCTGCTGCCAGAGACTGCATGTTGCATGGCTCTAAGCATCGGGCAATGGCCGTGCCTGTGCGTGCTGGGAGGGGCCGTTTGGGCTGTGCCCCAGGTGAGGCCATGCCCTCCTTCTGCCGCCAGAGCTGCCCCAAGGCCTGGCTGAGCTGTCTGTCATGGGCCCTTGGGGTGGCCCAGGTGCTCAGTGGCTCGGTGACTGGCCAAGCCAGCGGCAGTCCCAGCTGAGGGGCAGTACATGAAGGCTGTGGGGCTTAAAAGGACACAGAGCATGAGGTCAGCCTAGAAGCCTGCACGTGGTTCCCATCCTGCCCCTGCTGCAATCCCGGGAGGCGGTAGCTCTCTGTGTGTTTCTCTAGATCTCTTCTCTGCTCGCACCTTTCTCTCTGCCTCTCTTGGTTTTCCTGATTCTCTTCTCCTGGAACTTCTGGGGAACATAGCATTTTGCAAGTGGAACGCTTTGTCTGGGCCTCGGCTATCTTGATGCTAGGTAACTGCTAAATTAGCACCAAGTAATGGTATGATAAGTGGTTTGATGTTGCGTTCTATCTTGTATTCCGTCATTTGCTAAAGATCATTGACTTTGGGTTGCTTGTTTTTGATCCTTCTGCCAGTCAACTTGCGTGTGATTTTCAGCTCTTGAGTCTATCTGGTGGGGGATTTTCACCTCTTGAGTCTATCTGGAGGGCATTTCTCCTCTGCACTGAGAGAGAGCAAGAGAAGCTTGAGCTAAATGCCTGGATCTGAGTGTCCAGGGCTTAACAGGTGCCTCCATTGCCAAGGGCACACTTGTTAATCAGTGGCAGCTATGGCCATGAGCCCCTCTGGGCCAGTGCCAAGCTGCCCTCAGGGGCTGGGCTCAGGCTGGAGAGATCTAAAGGGCCTTGAGCTCCAGGAGCACTGGCGCTGGAAAGGGCCTGCCAAGGCCATCACGGCAGTGCCCCAACATTGCTGCTCCTCCATCTTTCTGATAGGGCAAAGCCAGCTACTGGGCTGGGGTAATTAAGTTGGGCTAGGGTTAGGGTTACGCCTAGGGTTAGGGTTGAGAGATCTAAAGGGTCTGGAGCTCCGCGAACACCGGGGCTGGAAAGGGCCTGCCGAGGCAAACGCGACAAGGCCCCAACCTTGCTGCTCCCACTCCTTTCTGATCTGGACCCCCCACAGGGGTGGGCACTTCGGCCCCGGCCGCAAGCTGCCCTGTGGGTTAGGCTTAGGCTTCCGAGAGCTGTGGAGCCTACGGCTGTGGGGACACATGCCACTGTACAGGACATTGCAAGGGCTTCCATCACGGCAGCCTGCTGCCAGAGACTGCATGTTGCATGGCTCTAAACATCGGGCAGTGGCCCTGCCTGTGTGTGCTGGGAGGAGCCGTTTGGGCTGTGCCCCAGGTGAGGCCATGCCCTCCTTCTGCCGCCAGAGCTGCCCCAAGGCCTGGCTGAGCTGTCTGTCATGGGCCCTTGGGGTGGCCCAGGTGCTCAGTGGCTCCGTGACTGGCCAAGCCAGCGGCAGTCCCAGCTGAGGGGCAGTACATGAAGGCTGTGGGGCTTAAAAGGACACAGAGCATGAGGTCAGCCTAGAAGCCTGCACGTAGTTCCCATCCTGCCCCTGCTGCAATCCTGGGAGGCGGTAGCTCTCTGTGTGTTTCTCTAGATCTCTTCTCTGCTCGCACCTTTCTCTCTGCCTCTCTTGGTTTTCCTGATTCTCTTCTCCTGGAACTTCTGGGGAACATAGCATTTTGCAAGTGGAACGCTTTGTCTGGGCCTCGGCTATCTTGATGCTAGGTAACTGCTAAATTAGCACCAAGTAATGGTATGATAAGTGGTTTGATGTTGCGTTCTATCTTGTATTCCATCATTTGCTAAAGATCATTGACTTTGGGTTGCTTGTTTTTGATCCTTCTGCCAGTCAACTTGCGTGTGATTTTCAGCTCTTGAGTCTATCTGGTGGGGGATTTTCACCTCTTGAGTCTATCTGGAGGGCATTTCTCCTCTGCACTGAGAGAGAGCAAGAGAAGCTTGAGCTAAATGCCTGGATCTGAGTGTCCAGGGCTTAACAGGTGCCTCCATTGCCAAGGGCACACTTGTTAATCAGTGGCAGCTATGGCCATGAGCCCCTCTGGGCCAGTGCCAAGCTGCCCTCAGGGGCTGGGCTCAGGCTGGAGAGATCTAAAGGGCCTTGAGCTCCAGGAGCACTGGCGCTGGAAAGGGCCTGCCAAGGCCATCACGGCAGTGCCCCAACATTGCTGCTCCTCCATCTTTCTGATAGGGCAAAGCCAGCTACTGGGCTGGGGTAATTAAGTTGGGCTAGGGTTAGGGTTACGCCTAGGGTTAGGGTTGAGAGATCTAAAGGGTCTGGAGCTCCGCGAACACCGGGGCTGGAAAGGGCCTGCCGAGGCAAACGCGACAAGGCCCCAACCTTGCTGCTCCCACTCCTTTCTGATCTGGACCCCCCACAGGGGTGGGCACTTCGGCCCCGGCTGCAAGCTGCCCTGTGGGTTAGGCTTAGGCTTCTGAGAGCTGTGGAGCCTACGGCTGTGGGGACACATGCCACTGTACAGGACATTGCAAGGGCTTCCATCACGGCAGCCTGCTGCCAGAGACTGCATGTTGCATGGCTCTAAGCATCGGGCAATGGCCGTGCCTGTGTGTGCTGGGAGGGGCCGTTTGGGCTGTGCCCCAGGTGAGGCCATGCCCTCCTTCTGCCGCCAGAGCTGCCCCAAGGCCTGGCTGAGCTGTCTGTCATGGGCCCTTGGGGTGGCCCAGGTGCTCAGTGGCTCCGTGACTGGCCAAGCCAGCGGCAGTCCCAGCTGAGGGGCAGTACATGAAGGCTGTGGGGCTTAAAAGGACACAGAGCATGAGGTCAGCCTAGAAGCCTGCACGTGGTTCCCATCCTGCCCCTGCTGCAATCCCGGGAGGCGGTAGCTCTCTGTGTGTTTCTCTAGATCTCTTCTCTGCTCGCACCTTTCTCTCTGCCTCTCTTGGTTTTCCTGATTCTCTTCTCCTGGAACTTCTGGGGAACATAGCATTTTGCAAGTGGAACGCTTTGTCTGGGCCTCGGCTATCTTGATGCTAGGTAACTGCTAAATTAGCACCAAGTAATGGTATGATAAGTGGTTTGATGTTGCGTTCTATCTTGTATTCCGTCATTTGCTAAAGATCATTGACTTTGGGTTGCTTGTTTTTGATCCTTCTGCCAGTCAACTTGCGTGTGATTTTCAGCTCTTGAGTCTATCTGGTGGGGGATTTTCACCTCTTGAGTCTATCTGGAGGGCATTTCTCCTCTGCACTGAGAGAGAGCAAGAGAAGCTTGAGCTAAATGCCTGGATCTGAGTGTCCAGGGCTTAACAGGTGCCTCCATTGCCAAGGGCACACTTGTTAATCAGTGGCAGCTATGGCCATGAGCCCCTCTGGGCCAGTGCCAAGCTGCCCTCAGGGGCTGGGCTCAGGCTGGAGAGATCTAAAGGGCCTTGAGCTCCAGGAGCACTGGCGCTGGAAAGGGCCTGCCAAGGCCATCAGGGCAGTGCCCCAACATTGCTGCTCCTCCATCTTTCTGATAGGGCAAAGCCAGCTACTGGGCTGGGGTAATTAAGTTGGGCTAGGGTTAGGGTTACGCCTAGGGTTAGGGTTGAGAGATCTAAAGGGTCTGGAGCTCCGCGAACACCGGGGCTGGAAAGGGCCTGCCGAGGCAAACGCGGCAAGGCCCCAACCTTGCTGCTCCCACTCCTTTCTGATCTGGACCCTCCACAGGGGTTGGCACCTCGGCCCCGGCCGCAAGCTGCCCTGTGGGTTAGGCTTAGGCTTCTGAGAGCTGTGGAGCCTACGGCTGTGGGGACACATGCCACTGTACAGGACATTGCAAGGGCTTCCATCACGGCAGCCTGCTGCCAGAGACTGCATGTTGCATGGCTCTAAACATCGGGCAATGGCCATGCCTGTGTGTGCTGGGAGGGGCCGTTTGGGCTGTTCCCCAGGTGTGGCCATGCCCTCCTTCTGCCGCCAGAGCTGCCCCAAGGCCTGGCTGAGCTGTCTGTCATGGACCCTTGGGGTGGCCCAGGTGCTCAGTGGCTCCGTGACTGGCCAAGCCAGCGGCAGTCCCAGCTGAGGGGCAGTACATGAAGGCTGTGGGGCTTAAAAGGACACAGAGCATGAGGTCAGCCTAGAAGCCTGCACGTAGTTCCCATCCTGCCCCTGCTGCAATCCTGGGAGGCGGTAGCTCTCTGTGTGTTTCTCTAGATCTCTTCTCTCCTAACACCTTTCTCTCTGCCTCTCTTGGTTTTCCTGATTCTCTTCTCCTGGAACTTCTGGGGAACATAGCATTTTGCAAGTGGAATGCTTTGTCTGGGCCTCGGCTATCTTGATGCTAGGTAACTGCTAAATTAGCACCAAGTAATGGTATGATAAGTGGTTTGATGTTGCGTTCTATCTTGTATTCCGTCATTTGCTAAAGATCATTGACTTTGGGTTGCTTGTTTTTGATCCTTCTGCCAGTCAACTTGCGTGTGATTTTCAGCTCTTGAGTCTATCTGGTGGGGGATTTTCACCTCTTGAGTCTATCTGGAGGGCATTTCTCCTCTGCACTGAGAGAGAGCAAGAGAAGCTTGAGCTAAATGCCTGGATCTGAGTGTCCAGGGCTTAACAGGTGCCTCCATTGCCAAGGGCACACTTGTTAATCAGTGGCAGCTATGGCCATGAGCCCCTCTGGGCCAGTGCCAAGCTGCCCTCAGGGGCTGGGCTCAGGCTGGAGAGATCTAAAGGGCCTTGAGCTCCAGGAGCACTGGCGCAGGAAAGGGCCTGCCAAGGCCATCACGGCAGTGCCCCAACATTGCTGCTCCTCCATCTTTCTGATAGGGCAAAGCCAGCTACTGGGCTGGGGTAATTAAGTTGGGCTAGGGTTAGGGTTACGCCTAGGGTTAGGGTTGAGAGATCTAAAGGGTCTGGAGCTCCGCGAACACCGGGGCTGGAAAGGGCCTGCCGAGGCAAACGCGACAAGGCCCCAACCTTGCTGCTCCCACTCCTTTCTGATCTGGACCCCCCACAGGGGTGGGCACTTTGGCCCCGGCCGCAAGCTGCCCTGTGGGTTAGGCTTAGGCTTCTGAGAGCTGTGGAGCCTACAGCTGTGGGGACACATGCCACTGTACAGGACATTGCAAGGGCTTCCATCACGGCAGCCTGCTGCCAGAGACTGCATGTTGCATGGCTCTAAGCATCGGGCAATGGCCGTGCCTGTGCGTGCTGGGAGGGGCCGTTTGGGCTGTGCCCCAGGTGAGGCCATGCCCTCCTTCTGCCGCCAGAGCTGCCCCAAGGCCTGGCTGAGCTGTCTGTCATGGGCCCTTGGGGTGGCCCAGGTGCTCAGTGGCTCGGTGACTGGCCAAGCCAGCGGCAGTCCCAGCTGAGGGGCAGTACATGAAGGCTGTGGGGCTTAAAAGGACACAGAGCATGAGGTCAGCCTAGAAGCCTGCACGTGGTTCCCATCCTGCCCCTGCTGCAATCCCGGGAGGCGGTAGCTCTCTGTGTGTTTCTCTAGATCTCTTCTCTGCTCGCACCTTTCTCTCTGCCTCTCTTGGTTTTCCTGATTCTCTTCTCCTGGAACTTCTGGGGAACATAGCATTTTGCAAGTGGAACGCTTTGTCTGGGCCTCGGCTATCTTGATGCTAGGTAACTGCTAAATTAGCACCAAGTAATGGTATGATAAGTGGTTTGATGTTGCGTTCTATCTTGTATTCCGTCATTTGCTAAAGATCATTGACTTTGGGTTGCTTGTTTTTGATCCTTCTGCCAGTCAACTTGCGTGTGATTTTCAGCTCTTGAGTCTATCTGGTGGGGGATTTTCACCTCTTGAGTCTATCTGGAGGGCATTTCTCCTCTGCACTGAGAGAGAGCAAGAGAAGCTTGAGCTAAATGCCTGGATCTGAGTGTCCAGGGCTTAACAGGTGCCTCCATTGCCAAGGGCACACTTGTTAATCAGTGGCAGCTATGGCCATGAGCCCCTCTGGGCCAGTGCCAAGCTGCCCTCAGGGGCTGGGCTCAGGCTGGAGAGATCTAAAGGGCCTTGAGCTCCAGGAGCACTGGCGCTGGAAAGGGCCTGCCAAGGCCATCACGGCAGTGCCCCAACATTGCTGCTCCTCCATCTTTCTGATAGGGCAAAGCCAGCTACTGGGCTGGGGTAATTAAGTTGGGCTAGGGTTAGGGTTACGCCTAGGGTTAGGGTTGAGAGATCTAAAGGGTCTGGAGCTCCGCGAACACCGGGGCTGGAAAGGGCCTGCCGAGGCAAACGCGACAAGGCCCCAACCTTGCTGCTCCCACTCCTTTCTGATCTGGACCCCCCACAGGGGTGGGCACTTCGGCCCCGGCCGCAAGCTGCCCTGTGGGTTAGGCTTAGGCTTCCGAGAGCTGTGGAGCCTACGGCTGTGGGGACACATGCCACTGTACAGGACATTGCAAGGGCTTCCATCACGGCAGCCTGCTGCCAGAGACTGCATGTTGCATGGCTCTAAACATCTGGCAGTGGCCCTGCCTGTGTGTGCTGGGAGGAGCCGTTTGGGCTGTGCCCCAGGTGAGGCCATGCCCTCCTTCTGCCGCCAGAGCTGCCCCAAGGCCTGGCTGAGCTGTCTGTCATGGGCCCTTGGGGTGGCCCAGGTGCTCAGTGGCTCCGTGACTGGCCAAGCCAGCGGCAGTCCCAGCTGAGGGGCAGTACATGAAGGCTGTGGGGCTTAAAAGGACACAGAGCATGAGGTCAGCCTAGAAGCCTGCACGTAGTTCCCATCCTGCCCCTGCTGCAATCCTGGGAGGCGGTAGCTCTCTGTGTGTTTCTCTAGATCTCTTCTCTGCTCGCACCTTTCTCTCTGCCTCTCTTGGTTTTCCTGATTCTCTTCTCCTGGAACTTCTGGGGAACATAGCATTTTGCAAGTGGAACGCTTTGTCTGGGCCTCGGCTATCTTGATGCTAGGTAACTGCTAAATTAGCACCAAGTAATGGTATGATAAGTGGTTTGATGTTGCGTTCTATCTTGTATTCCATCATTTGCTAAAGATCATTGACTTTGGGTTGCTTGTTTTTGATCCTTCTGCCAGTCAACTTGCGTGTGATTTTCAGCTCTTGAGTCTATCTGGTGGGGGATTTTCACCTCTTGAGTCTATCTGGAGGGCATTTCTCCTCTGCACTGAGAGAGAGCAAGAGAAGCTTGAGCTAAATGCCTGGATCTGAGTGTCCAGGGCTTAACAGGTGCCTCCATTGCCAAGGGCACACTTGTTAATCAGTGGCAGCTATGGCCATGAGCCCCTCTGGGCCAGTGCCAAGCTGCCCTCAGGGGCTGGGCTCAGGCTGGAGAGATCTAAAGGGCCTTGAGCTCCAGGAGCACTGGCGCTGGAAAGGGCCTGCCAAGGCCATCACGGCAGTGCCCCAACATTGCTGCTCCTCCATCTTTCTGATAGGGCAAAGCCAGCTACTGGGCTGGGGTAATTAAGTTGGGCTAGGGTTAGGGTTACGCCTAGGGTTAGGGTTGAGAGATCTAAAGGGTCTGGAGCTCCGCGAACACCGGGGCTGGAAAGGGCCTGCCGAGGCAAACGCGACAAGGCCCCAACCTTGCTGCTCCCACTCCTTTCTGATCTGGACCCCCCACAGGGGTGGGCACTTCGGCCCCGGCTGCAAGCTGCCCTGTGGGTTAGGCTTAGGCTTCTGAGAGCTGTGGAGCCTACGGCTGTGGGGACACATGCCACTGTACAGGACATTGCAAGGGCTTCCATCACGGCAGCCTGCTGCCAGAGACTGCATGTTGCATGGCTCTAAGCATCGGGCAATGGCCGTGCCTGTGTGTGCTGGGAGGGGCCGTTTGGGCTGTGCCCCAGGTGAGGCCATGCCCTCCTTCTGCCGCCAGAGCTGCCCCAAGGCCTGGCTGAGCTGTCTGTCATGGGCCCTTGGGGTGGCCCAGGTGCTCAGTGGCTCCGTGACTGGCCAAGCCAGCGGCAGTCCCAGCTGAGGGGCAGTACATGAAGGCTGTGGGGCTTAAAAGGACACAGAGCATGAGGTCAGCCTAGAAGCCTGCACGTGGTTCCCATCCTGCCCCTGCTGCAATCCCGGGAGGCGGTAGCTCTCTGTGTGTTTCTCTAGATCTCTTCTCTGCTCGCACCTTTCTCTCTGCCTCTCTTGGTTTTCCTGATTCTCTTCTCCTGGAACTTCTGGGGAACATAGCATTTTGCAAGTGGAACGCTTTGTCTGGGCCTCGGCTATCTTGATGCTAGGTAACTGCTAAATTAGCACCAAGTAATGGTATGATAAGTGGTTTGATGTTGCGTTCTATCTTGTATTCCGTCATTTGCTAAAGATCATTGACTTTGGGTTGCTTGTTTTTGATCCTTCTGCCAGTCAACTTGCGTGTGATTTTCAGCTCTTGAGTCTATCTGGTGGGGGATTTTCACCTCTTGAGTCTATCTGGAGGGCATTTCTCCTCTGCACTGAGAGAGAGCAAGAGAAGCTTGAGCTAAATGCCTGGATCTGAGTGTCCAGGGCTTAACAGGTGCCTCCATTGCCAAGGGCACACTTGTTAATCAGTGGCAGCTATGGCCATGAGCCCCTCTGGGCCAGTGCCAAGCTGCCCTCAGGGGCTGGGCTCAGGCTGGAGAGATCTAAAGGGCCTTGAGCTCCAGGAGCACTGGCGCTGGAAAGGGCCTGCCAAGGCCATCAGGGCAGTGCCCCAACATTGCTGCTCCTCCATCTTTCTGATAGGGCAAAGCCAGCTACTGGGCTGGGGTAATTAAGTTGGGCTAGGGTTAGGGTTACGCCTAGGGTTAGGGTTGAGAGATCTAAAGGGTCTGGAGCTCCGCGAACACCGGGGCTGGAAAGGGCCTGCCGAGGCAAACGCGGCAAGGCCCCAACCTTGCTGCTCCCACTCCTTTCTGATCTGGACCCTCCACAGGGGTTGGCACCTCGGCCCCGGCCGCAAGCTGCCCTGTGGGTTAGGCTTAGGCTTCTGAGAGCTGTGGAGCCTACGGCTGTGGGGACACATGCCACTGTACAGGACATTGCAAGGGCTTCCATCACGGCAGCCTGCTGCCAGAGACTGCATGTTGCATGGCTCTAAACATCGGGCAATGGCCATGCCTGTGTGTGCTGGGAGGGGCCGTTTGGGCTGTTCCCCAGGTGTGGCCATGCCCTCCTTCTGCCGCCAGAGCTGCCCCAAGGCCTGGCTGAGCTGTCTGTCATGGACCCTTGGGGTGGCCCAGGTGCTCAGTGGCTCCGTGACTGGCCAAGCCAGCGGCAGTCCCAGCTGAGGGGCAGTACATGAAGGCTGTGGGGCTTAAAAGGACACAGAGCATGAGGTCAGCCTAGAAGCCTGCACGTAGTTCCCATCCTGCCCCTGCTGCAATCCTGGGAGGCGGTAGCTCTCTGTGTGTTTCTCTAGATCTCTTCTCTCCTAACACCTTTCTCTCTGCCTCTCTTGGTTTTCCTGATTCTCTTCTCCTGGAACTTCTGGGGAACATAGCATTTTGCAAGTGGAATGCTTTGTCTGGGCCTCGGCTATCTTGATGCTAGGTAACTGCTAAATTAGCACCAAGTAATGGTATGATAAGTGGTTTGATGTTGCGTTCTATCTTGTATTCCGTCATTTGCTAAAGATCATTGACTTTGGGTTGCTTGTTTTTGATCCTTCTGCCAGTCAACTTGCGTGTGATTTTCAGCTCTTGAGTCTATCTGGTGGGGGATTTTCACCTCTTGAGTCTATCTGGAGGGCATTTCTCCTCTGCACTGAGAGAGAGCAAGAGAAGCTTGAGCTAAATGCCTGGATCTGAGTGTCCAGGGCTTAACAGGTGCCTCCATTGCCAAGGGCACACTTGTTAATCAGTGGCAGCTATGGCCATGAGCCCCTCTGGGCCAGTGCCAAGCTGCCCTCAGGGGCTGGGCTCAGGCTGGAGAGATCTAAAGGGCCTTGAGCTCCAGGAGCACTGGCGCTGGAAAGGGCCTGCCAAGGCCATCAGGGCAGTGCCCCAACATTGCTGCTCCTCCATCTTTCTGATAGGGCAAAGCCAGCTACTGGGCTGGGGTAATTAAGTTGGGCTAGGGTTAGGGTTACGCCTAGGGTTAGGGTTGAGAGATCTAAAGGGTCTGGAGCTCCGCGAACACCGGGGCTGGAAAGGGCCTGCCGAGGCAAACGCGACAAGGCCCCAACCTTGCTGCTCCCACTCCTTTCTGATCTGGACCCCCCACAGGGGTGGGCACTTCGGCCCCGGCCGCAAGCTGCCCTGTGGGTTAGGCTTAGGCTTCTGAGAGCTGTGGAGCCTACGGCTGTGGGGACACATGCCACTGTACAGGACATTGCAAGGGCTTCCATCACGGCAGCCTGCTGCCAGAGACTGCATGTTGCATGGCTCTAAGCATCGGGCAATGGCCGTGCCTGTGTGTGCTGGGAGGGGCCGTTTGGGCTGTGCCCCAGGTGAGGCCATGCCCTCCTTCTGCCGCCAGAGCTGCCCCAAGGCCTGGCTGAGCTGTCTGTCATGGGCCCTTGGGGTGGCCCAGGTGCTCAGTGGCTCCGTGACTGGCCAAGCCAGCGGCAGTCCCAGCTGAGGGGCAGTACATGAAGGCTGTGGGGCTTAAAAGGACACAGAGCATGAGGTCAGCCTAGAAGCCTGCACGTGGTTCCCATCCTGCCCCTGCTGCAATCCCGGGAGGCGGTAGCTCTCTGTGTGTTTCTCTAGATCTCTTCTCTGCTCGCACCTTTCTCTCTGCCTCTCTTGGTTTTCCTGATTCTCTTCTCCTGGAACTTCTGGGGAACATAGCATTTTGCAAGTGGAACGCTTTGTCTGGGCCTCGGCTATCTTGATGCTAGGTAACTGCTAAATTAGCACCAAGTAATGGTATGATAAGTGGTTTGATGTTGCGTTCTATCTTGTATTCCGTCATTTGCTAAAGATCATTGACTTTGGGTTGCTTGTTTTTGATCCTTCTGCCAGTCAACTTGCGTGTGATTTTCAGCTCTTGAGTCTATCTGGTGGGGGATTTTCACCTCTTGAGTCTATCTGGAGGGCATTTCTCCTCTGCACTGAGAGAGAGCAAGAGAAGCTTGAGCTAAATGCCTGGATCTGAGTGTCCAGGGCTTAACAGGTGCCTCCATTGCCAAGGGCACACTTGTTAATCAGTGGCAGCTATGGCCATGAGCCCCTCTGGGCCAGTGCCAAGCTGCCCTCAGGGGCTGGGCTCAGGCTGGAGAGATCTAAAGGGCCTTGAGCTCCAGGAGCACTGGCGCTGGAAAGGGCCTGCCAAGGCCATCACGGCAGTGCCCCAACATTGCTGCTCCTCCATCTTTCTGATAGGGCAAAGCCAGCTACTGGGCTGGGGTAATTAAGTTGGGCTAGGGTTAGGGTTACGCCTAGGGTTAGGGTTGAGAGATCTAAAGGGTCTGGAGCTCCGCGAACACCGGGGCTGGAAAGGGCCTGCCGAGGCAAACGCGGCAAGGCCCCAACCTTGCTGCTCCCACTCCTTTCTGATCTGGACCCTCCACAGGGGTTGGCGCCTCGGCCCCGGCCGCAAGCTGCCCTGTGGGTTAGGCTTAGGCTTCTGAGAGCTGTGGAGCCTACGGCTGTGGGGACACATGCCACTGTACAGGACATTGCAAGGGCTTCCATCACGGCAGCCTGCTGCCAGAGACTGCATGTTGCATGGCTCTAAACATCGGGCAATGGCCGTGCCTGTGTGTGCTGGGAGGGGCCGTTTGGGCTGTTCCCCAGGTGTGGCCATGCCCTCCTTCTGCCGCCAGAGCTGCCCCAAGGCCTGGCTGAGCTGTCTGTCATGGACCCTTGGGGTGGCCCAGGTGCTCAGTGGCTCCGTGACTGGCCAAGCCAGCGGCAGTCCCAGCTGAGGGGCAGTACATGAAGGTTGTGGGGCTTAAAAGGACACAGAGCATGAGGTCAGCCTAGAAGCCTGCACGTAGTTCCCATCCTGCCCCTGCTGCAATCCTGGGAGGCGGTAGCTCTCTGTGTGTTTCTCTGAATCTCTTCTCTCCTAACACCTTTCTCTCTGCCTCTCTTGGTTTTCCTGATTCTCTTCTCCTGGAACTTCTGGGGAACATAGCATTTTGCAAGTGGAACGCTTTGTCTGGGCCTCGGCTATCTTGATGCTAGGTAACTGCTAAATTAGCACCAAGTAATGGTATGATAAGTGGTTTGATGTTGCGTTCTATCTTGTATTCCGTCATTTGCTAAAGATCATTGACTTTGGGTTGCTTGTTTTTGATCCTTCTGCCAGTCAACTTGCGTGTGATTTTCAGCTCTTGAGTCTATCTGGTGGGGGATTTTCACCTCTTGAGTCTATCTGGAGGGCATTTCTCCTCTGCACTGAGAGAGAGCAAGAGAAGCTTGAGCTAAATGCCTGGATCTGAGTGTCCAGGGCTTAACAGGTGCCTCCATTGCCAAGGGCACACTTGTTAATCAGTGGCAGCTATGGCCATGAGCCCCTCTGGGCCAGTGCCAAGCTGCCCTCAGGGGCTGGGCTCAGGTTGGAGAGATCTAAAGGGCCTTGAGCTCCAGGAGCACTGGCGCAGGAAAGGGCCTGCCAAGGCCATCACGGCAGTGCCCCAACATTGCTGCTCCTCCATCTTTCTGATAGGGCAAAGCCAGCTACTGGGCTGGGGTAATTAAGTTGGGCTAGGGTTAGGGTTACGCCTAGGGTTAGGGTTGAGAGATCTAAAGGGTCTGGAGCTCCGCGAACACCGGGGCTGGAAAGGGCCTGCCGAGGCAAACGCGACAAGGCCCCAACCTTGCTGCTCCCACTCCTTTCTGATCTGGACCCCCCACAGGGGTGGGCACTTCGGCCCCGGCCCCAAGCTGCCCTGTGGGTTAGGCTTAGGCTTCTGAGAGCTGTGGAGCCTACGGCTGTGGGGACACATGCCACTGTACAGGACATTGCAAGGGCTTCCATCACGGCAGCCTGCTGCCAGAGACTGCATGTTGCATGGCTCTAAGCATCGGGCAATGGCCGTGCCTGTGTGTGCTGGGAGGGGCCGTTTGGGCTGTGCCCCAGGTGAGGCCATGCCCTCCTTCTGCCGCCAGAGCTGCCCCAAGGCCTGGCTGAGCTGTCTGTCATGGGCCCTTGGGGTGGCCCAGGTGCTCAGTGGCTCCGTGACTGGCCAAGCCAGCGGCAGTCCCAGCTGAGGGGCAGTACATGAAGGCTGTGGGGCTTAAAAGGACACAGAGCATGAGGTCAGCCTAGAAGCCTGCACGTGGTTCCCATCCTGCCCCTGCTGCAATCCCGGGAGGCGGTAGCTCTCTGTGTGTTTCTCTAGATCTCTTCTCTGCTCGCACCTTTCTCTCTGCCTCTCTTGGTTTTCCTGATTCTCTTCTCCTGGAACTTCTGGGGAACATAGCATTTTGCAAGTGGAACGCTTTGTCTGGGCCTCGGCTATCTTGATGCTAGGTAACTGCTAAATTAGCACCAAGTAATGGTATGATAAGTGGTTTGATGTTGCGTTCTATCTTGTATTCCGTCATTTGCTAAAGATCATTGACTTTGGGTTGCTTGTTTTTGATCCTTCTGCCAGTCAACTTGCGTGTGATTTTCAGCTCTTGAGTCTATCTGGTGGGGGATTTTCACCTCTTGAGTCTATCTGGAGGGCATTTCTCCTCTGCACTGAGAGAGAGCAAGAGAAGCTTGAGCTAAATGCCTGGATCTGAGTGTCCAGGGCTTAACAGGTGCCTCCATTGCCAAGGGCACACTTGTTAATCAGTGGCAGCTATGGCCATGAGCCCCTCTGGGCCAGTGCCAAGCTGCCCTCAGGGGCTGGGCTCAGGCTGGAGAGATCTAAAGGGCCTTGAGCTCCAGGAGCACTGGCGCTGGAAAGGGCCTGCCAAGGCCATCACGGCAGTGCCCCAACATTGCTGCTCCTCCATCTTTCTGATAGGGCAAAGCCAGCTACTGGGCTGGGGTAATTAAGTTGGGCTAGGGTTAGGGTTACGCCTAGGGTTAGGATTGAGAGATCTAAAGGGTCTGGAGCTCCGCGAACACCGGGGCTGGAAAGGGCCTGCCGAGGCAAACGCGGCAAGGCCCCAACCTTGCTGCTCCCACTCCTTTCTGATCTGGACCCTCCACAGGGGTTGGCGCCTCGGCCCCGGCCGCAAGCTGCCCTGTGGGTTAGGCTTAGGCTTCTGAGAGCTGTGGAGCCTACGGCTGTGGGGACACATGCCACTGTACAGGACATTGCAAGGGCTTCCATCACGGCAGCCTGCTGCCAGAGACTGCATGTTGCATGGCTCTAAACATCGGGCAGTGGCCGTGCCTGTGTGTGCTGGGAGGGGCCGTTTGGGCTGTGCCCCAGGTGAGGCCATGCCCTCCTTCTGCCGCCAGAGCTGCCCCAAGGCCTGGCTGAGCTGTCTGTCATGGGCCCTTGGGGTGGCCCAGGTGCTCAGTGGCTCCGTGACTGGCCAAGCCAGCGGCAGTCCCAGCTGAGGGGCAGTACATGAAGGCTGTGGGGCTTAAAAGGACACAGAGCATGAGGTCAGCCTAGAAGCCTGCACGTAGTTCCCATCCTGCCCCTGCTGCAATCCTGGGAGGCGGTAGCTCTCTGTGTGTTTCTCTAGATCTCTTCTCTCCTAACACCTTTCTCTCTGCCTCTCTTGGTTTTCCTGATTCTCTTCTCCTGGAACTTCTGGGGAACATAGCATTTTGCAAGTGGAACGCTTTGTCTGGGCCTCGGCTATCTTGATGCTAGGTAACTGCTAAATTAGCACCAAGTAATGGTATGATAAGTGGTTTGATGTTGCGTTCTATCTTGTATTCCGTCATTTGCTAAAGATCATTGACTTTGGGTTGCTTGTTTTTGATCCTTCTGCCAGTCAACTTGCGTGTGATTTTCAGCTCTTGAGTCTATCTGGTGGGGGATTTTCACCTCTTGAGTCTATCTGGAGGGCATTTCTCCTCTGCACTGAGAGAGAGCAAGAGAAGCTTGAGCTAAATGCCTGGATCTGAGTGTCCAGGGCTTAACAGGTGCCTCCATTGCCAAGGGCACACTTGTTAATCAGTGGCAGCTATGGCCATGAGCCCCTCTGGGCCAGTGCCAAGCTGCCCTCAGGGGCTGGGCTCAGGCTGGAGAGATCTAAAGGGCCTTGAGCTCCA
Organism: Acanthornis magna; assembly: GCA_036785705.1. NCBI lineage: Eukaryota > Metazoa > Chordata > Aves > Passeriformes > Acanthizidae > Acanthornis > Acanthornis magna. The sequence goes on from JAWUZG010000576.1 coordinate 55,525, forward strand.
GGAGCACTGGCGCAGGAAAGGGCCTGCCAAGGCCATCACGGCAGTGCCCCAACATTGCTGCTCCTCCATCTTTCTGATAGGGCAAAGCCAGCTACTGGGCTGGGGTAATTAAGTTGGGCTAGGGTTAGGGTTACGCCTAGGGTTAGGGTTGAGAGATCTAAAGGGTCTGGAGCTCCGCGAACACCGGGGCTGGAAAGGGCCTGCCGAGGCAAACGCGACAAGGCCCCAACCTTGCTGCTCCCACTCCTTTCTGATCTGGACCCCCCACAGGGGTGGGCACTTCGGCCCCGGCCGCAAGCTGCCCTGTGGGTTAGGCTTAGGCTTCCGAGAGCTGTGGAGCCTACGGCTGTGGGGACACATGCCACTGTACAGGACATTGCAAGGGCTTCCATCACGGCAGCCTGCTGCCAGAGACTGCATGTTGCATGGCTCTAAGCATCGGGCAATGGCCGTGCCTGTGTGTGCTGGGAGGGGCCGTTTGGGCTGTGCCCCAGGTGAGGCCATGCCCTCCTTCTGCCGCCAGAGCTGCCCCAAGGCCTGGCTGAGCTGTCTGTCATGGGCCCTTGGGGTGGCCCAGGTGCTCAGTGGCTCCGTGACTGGCCAAGCCAGCGGCAGTCCCAGCTGAGGGGCAGTACATGAAGGCTGTGGGGCTTAAAAGGACACAGAGCATGAGGTCAGCCTAGAAGCCTGCACGTGGTTCCCATCCTGCCCCTGCTGCAATCCCGGGAGGCGGTAGCTCTCTGTGTGTTTCTCTAGATCTCTTCTCTGCTCGCACCTTTCTCTCTGCCTCTCTTGGTTTTCCTGATTCTCTTCTCCTGGAACTTCTGGGGAACATAGCATTTTGCAAGTGGAACGCTTTGTCTGGGCCTCGGCTATCTTGATGCTAGGTAACTGCTAAATTAGCACCAAGTAATGGTATGATAAGTGGTTTGATGTTGCGTTCTATCTTGTATTCCGTCATTTGCTAAAGATCATTGACTTTGGGTTGCTTGTTTTTGATCCTTCTGCCAGTCAACTTGCGTGTGATTTTCAGCTCTTGAGTCTCTCTGGTGGGGGATTTTCACCTCTTGAGTCTATCTGGAGGGCATTTCTCCTCTGCACTGAGAGAGAGCAAGAGAAGCTTGAGCTAAATGCCTGGATCTGAGTGTCCAGGGCTTAACAGGTGCCTCCATTGCCAAGGGCACACTTGTTAATCAGTGGCAGCTATGGCCATGAGCCCCTCTGGGCCAGTGCCAAGCTGCCCTCAGGGGCTGGGCTCAGGCTGGAGAGATCTAAAGGGCCTTGAGCTCCAGGAGCACTGGCGCTGGAAAGGGCCTGCCAAGGCCATCACGGCAGTGCCCCAACATTGCTGCTCCTCCATCTTTCTGATAGGGCAAAGCCAGCTACTGGGCTGGGGTAATTAAGTTGGGCTAGGGTTAGGGTTACGCCTAGGGTTAGGGTTGAGAGATCTAAAGGGTCTGGAGCTCCGCGAACACCGGGGCTGGAAAGGGCCTGCCGAGGCAAACGCGGCAAGGCCCCAACCTTGCTGCTCCCACTCCTTTCTGATCTGGACCCTCCACAGGGGTGGGCACTTTGGCCCCGGCCGCAAGCTGCCCTGTGGGTTAGGCTTAGGCTTCTGAGAGCTGTGGAGCCTACGGCTGTGGGGACACATGCCACTGTACAGGACATTGCAAGGGCTTCCATCACGGCAGCCTGCTGCCAGAGACTGCATGTTGCATGGCTCTAAACATCGGGCAATGGCCGTGCCTGTGTGTGCTGGGAGGGGCCGTTTGGGCTGTTCCCCAGGTGTGGCCATGCCCTCCTTCTGCCGCCAGAGCTGCCCCAAGGCCTGGCTGAGCTGTCTGTCATGGACCCTTGGGGTGGCCCAGGTGCTCAGTGGCTCCGTGACTGGCCAAGCCAGCGGCAGTCCCAGCTGAGGGGCAGTACATGAAGGCTGTGGGGCTTAAAAGGACACAGAGCATGAGGTCAGCCTAGAAGCCTGCACGTAGTTCCCATCCTGCCCCTGCTGCAATCCTGGGAGGCGGTAGCTCTCTGTGTGTTTCTCTAGATCTCTTCTCTGCTCGCACCTTTCTCTCTGCCTCTCTTGGTTTTCCTGATTCTCTTCTCCTGGAACTTCTGGGGAACATAGCATTTTGCAAGTGGAACGCTTTGTCTGGGCCTCGGCTATCTTGATGCTAGGTAACTGCTAAATTAGCACCAAGTAATGGTATGATAAGTGGTTTGATGTTGCGTTCTATCTTGTATTCCGTCATTTGCTAAAGATCATTGACTTTGGGTTGCTTGTTTTTGATCCTTCTGCCAGTCAACTTGCGTGTGATTTTCAGCTCTTGAGTCTATCTGGTGGGGGATTTTCACCTCTTGAGTCTATCTGGAGGGCATTTCTCCTCTGCACTGAGAGAGAGCAAGAGAAGCTTGAGCTAAATGCCTGGATCTGAGTGTCCAGGGCTTAACAGGTGCCTCCATTGCCAAGGGCACACTTGTTAATCAGTGGCAGCTATGGCCATGAGCCCCTCTGGGCCAGTGCCAAGCTGCCCTCAGGGGCTGGGCTCAGGCTGGAGAGATCTAAAGGGCCTTGAGCTCCAGGAGCACTGGCGCTGGAAAGGGCCTGCCAAGGCCATCACGGCAGTGCCCCAACATTGCTGCTCCTCCATCTTTCTGATAGGGCAAAGCCAGCTACTGGGCTGGGGTAATTAAGTTGGGCTAGGGTTAGGGTTACGCCTAGGGTTAGGGTTGAGAGATCTAAAGGGTCTGGAGCTCCGCGAACACCGGGGCTGGAAAGGGCCTGCCGAGGCAAACGCGACAAGGCCCCAACCTTGCTGCTCCCACTCCTTTCTGATCTGGACCCTCCACAGGGGTGGGCACTTCGGCCCCGGCCGCAACTGCCCTGTGGGTTAGGCTTAGGCTTCCGAGAGCTGTGGAGCCTACGGCTGTGGGGACACATGCCACTGTACAGGACATTGCAAGGGCTTCCATCACGGCAGCCTGCTGCCAGAGACTGCATGTTGCATGGCTCTAAACATCGGGCAGTGGCCCTGCCTGTGTGTGCTGGGAGGAGCCGTTTGGGCTGTGCCCCAGGTGAGGCCATGCCCTCCTTCTGCCGCCAGAGCTGCCCCAAGGCCTGGCTGAGCTGTCTGTCATGGACCCTTGGGGTGGCCCAGGTGCTCAGCGGCTCCGTGACTGGCCAAGCCAGCGGCAGTCCCAGCTGAGGGGCAGTACATGAAGGCTGTGGGGCTTAAAAGGACACAGAGCATGAGGTCAGCCTAGAAGCCTGCACGTAGTTCCCATCCTGCCCCTGCTGCAATCCTGGGAGGCGGTAGCTCTCTGTGTGTTTCTCTAGATCTCTTCTCTCCTAACACCTTTCTCTCTGCCTCTCTTGGTTTTCCTGATTCTCTTCTCCTGGAACTTCTGGGGAACATAGCATTTTGCAAGTGGAACGCTTTGTCTGGGCCTCGGCTATCTTGATGCTAGGTAACTGCTAAATTAGCACCAAGTAATGGTATGATAAGTGGTTTGATGTTGCGTTCTATCTTGTATTCCGTCATTTGCTAAAGATCATTGACTTTGGGTTGCTTGTTTTTGATCCTTCTGCCAGTCAACTTGCATGTGATTTTCAGCTCTTGAGTCTATCTGGTGGGGGATTTTCACCTCTTGAGTATATCTGGAGGGCAATTCTCCTTTGCACTGAGAGAGAGCAAGAGAAGCTTGAGCTAAATGCCTGGATCTGAGTGTCCAGGGCTTAACAGGTGCCTCCATTGCCAAGGGCACACTTGTTAATCAGTGGCAGCTATGGCCATGAGCCCCTCTGGGCCAGTGCCAAGCTGCCCTCAGGGGCTGGGCTCAGGCTGGAGAGATCTAAAGGGCCTTGAGCTCCAGGAGCACTGGCGCTGGAATGGGCCTGCCAAGGCCATCACGGCAGTGCCCCAACATTGCTGCTCCTCCATCTTTCTGATAGGGCAAAGCCAGCTACTGGGCTGGGGTAATTAAGTTGGGCTAGGGTTAGGGTTACGCCTAGGGTTAGGGTTGAGAGATCTAAAGGGTCTGGAGCTCCGCGAACACCGGGGCTGGAAAGGGCCTGCCGAGGCAAATGCGACAAGGCCCCAACCTTGCTGCTCTCACTCCTTTCTGATCTGGACCCCCCACAGGGGTTGGCACTTCGGCCCCGGCCGCAAGCTGCCCTGTGGGTTAGGCTTAGGCTTCCGAGAGCTGTGGAGCCTACGGCTGTGGGGACACATGCCACTGTACAGGACATTTCAAGGGCTTCCATCACAGCAGCCTCCTGCCGGAGACTGCATGTTACATGGCTCTAAACATCGGGCAATGGCCGTGCCTGTGTGTGCTGGGAGGGGCCGTTTGGGCTGTTCCCCAGGTGTGGCCATGCCCTCCTTCTGCCGCCAGAGCTGCCCCAAGGCCTGGCTGAGCTGTCTGTCATGGGCCCTTGGGGTGGCCCAGGTGCTCAGTGGCTCCGTGACTGGCCAAGCCAGTGGCAGTCCCAGCTGAGGGGCAGTACATGAAGGCTGTGGGGCTTAAAAGGACACAGAGCATGAGGTCAGCCTAGAAGCCTGCACGTAGTTCCCATCCTGCCCCTGCTGCAATCCTGGGAGGCGGTAGCTCTCTGTGTGTTTCTCTAGATCTCTTCTCTGCTCGCACCTTTCTCTCTGCCTCTCTTGGTTTTCCTGATTCTCTTCTCCTGGAACTTCTGGGGAACATAGCATTTTGCAAGTGGAACGCTTTGTCTGGGCCTCGGCTATCTTGATGCTAGGTAACTGCTAAATTAGCACCAAGTAATGGTATGATAAGTGGTTTGATGTTGCGTTCTATCTTGTATTCCGTCATTTGCTAAAGATCATTGACTTTGGGTTGCTTGTTTTTGATCCTTCTGCCAGTCAACTTGCGTGTGATTTTCAGCTCTTGAGTCTATCTGGTGGGGGATTTTCACCTCTTGAGTCTATCTGGAGGGCATTTCTCCTCTGCACTGAGAGAGAGCAAGAGAAGCTTGAGCTAAATGCCTGGATCTGAGTGTCCAGGGCTTAACAGGTGCCTCCATTGCCAAGGGCACACTTGTTAATCAGTGGCAGCTATGGCCATGAGCCCCTCTGGGCCAGTGCCAAGCTGCCCTCAGGGGCTGGGCTCAGGCTGGAGAGATCTAAAGGGCCTTGAGCTCCAGGAGCACTGGCGCTGGAAAGGGCCTGCCAAGGCCATCACGGCAGTGCCCCAACATTGCTGCTCCTCCATCTTTCTGATAGGGCAAAGCCAGCTACTGGGCTGGGGTAATTAAGTTGGGCTAGGGTTAGGGTTACGCCTAGGGTTAGGGTTGAGAGATTTAAAGGGTCTGGAGCTCCGTGAACACCGGGGCTGGAAAGGGCCTGCCGAGGCAAACGCGACAAGGCCCCAACCTTGCTGCTCCCACTCCTTTCTGATCTGGACCCCCCACAGGGGTGGGCACTTTGGCCCAGGCTGCATGCTGCCCTATGGGTTAGGCTTAGTCCTCCGAGAGCTGTGGAGCCTACGGCTGTGGGGACACTGCCACTGTACAGGACATTGCAAGGGCTTCCATCACGGCAGCCTGCTGCCAGAGACTGCATGTTGCATGGCTCTAAACATCGGGCAATGGCCGTGCCTGTGTGTGCTGGGAGGGGCCGTTTGGGCTGTTCCCCAGGTGTGGCCATGCCCTCCTTCTGCCGCCAGAGCTGCCCCAAGGCCTGGCTGAGCTGTCTGTCATGGGCCCTTGGGGTGGCCCAGGTGCTCAGTGGCTCCGTGACTGGCCAAGCCAGTGGCAGTCCCAGCTGAGGGGCAGTACATGAAGGCTGTGGGGCTTAAAAGGACACAGAGCATGAGGTCAGCCTAGAAGCCTGCACGTAGTTCCCATCCTGCCCCTGCTGCAATCCTGGGAGGCGGTAGCTCTCTGTGTGTTTCTCTAGATCTCTTCTCTGCTCGCACCTTTCTCTCTGCCTCTCTTGGTTTTCCTGATTCTCTTCTCCTGGAACTTCTGGGGAACATAGCATTTTGCAAGTGGAACGCTTTGTCTGGGCCTCGGCTATCTTGATGCTAGGTAACTGCTAAATTAGCACCAAGTAATGGTATGATAAGTGGTTTGATGTTGCGTTCTATCTTGTATTCCGTCATTTGCTAAAGATCATTGACTTTGGGTTGCTTGTTTTTGATCCTTCTGCCAGTCAACTTGCGTGTGATTTTCAGCTCTTGAGTCTATCTGGTGGGGGATTTTCACCTCTTGAGTCTATCTGGAGGGCATTTCTCCTCTGCACTGAGAGAGAGCAAGAGAAGCTTGAGCTAAATGCCTGGATCTGAGTGTCCAGGGCTTAACAGGTGCCTCCATTGCCAAGGGCACACTTGTTAATCAGTGGCAGCTATGGCCATGAGCCCCTCTGGGCCAGTGCCAAGCTGCCCTCAGGGGCTGGGCTCAGGCTGGAGAGATCTAAAGGGCCTTGAGCTCCAGGAGCACTGGCGCTGGAAAGGGCCTGCCAAGGCCATCACGGCAGTGCCCCAACATTGCTGCTCCTCCATCTTTCTGATAGGGCAAAGCCAGCTACTGGGCTGGGGTAATTAAGTTGGGCTAGGGTTAGGGTTACGCCTAGGGTTAGGGTTGAGAGATTTAAAGGGTCTGGAGCTCCGTGAACACCGGGGCTGGAAAGGGCCTGCCGAGGCAAACGCGACAAGGCCCCAACCTTGCTGCTCCCACTCCTTTCTGATCTGGACCCCCCACAGGGGTGGGCACTTTGGCCCCGGCCGCAAGCTGCCCTATGGGTTAGGCTTAGTCCTCCGAGAGCTGTGGAGCCTACGGCTGTGGGGACACTGCCACTGTACAGGACATTGCAAGGGCTTCCATCACGGCAGCCTGCTGCCAGAGACTGCATGTTGCATGGCTCTAAACATCGGGCAATGGCCGTGCCTGTGTGTGCTGGGAGGGGCCGTTTGGGCTGTTCCCCAGGTGAGGCCATGCCCTCCTTCTGCCGCCAGAGCTGCCCCAAGGCCTGGCTGAGCTGTCTGTCATGGGCCCTTGGGGTGGCCCAGGTGCTCAGTGGCTCCGTGACTGGCCAAGCCAGTGGCAGTCCCAGCTGAGGGGCAGTACATGAAGGCTGTGGGGCTTAAAAGGACACAGAGCATGAGGTCAGCCTAGAAGCCTGCACGTAGTTCCCATCCTGCCCCTGCTGCAATCCTGGGAGGCGGTAGCTCTCTGTGTGTTTCTCTAGATCTCTTCTCTCCTAACACCTTTCTCTCTGCCTCTCTTGGTTTTCCTGATTCTCTTCTCCTGGAACTTCTGGGGAACATAGCATTTTGCAAGTGGAACGCTTTGTCTGGGCCTCGGCTATCTTGATGCTAGGTAACTGCTAAATTAGCACCAAGTAATGGTATGATAAGTGGTTTGATGTTGCGTTCTATCTTGTATTCCGTCATTTGCTAAAGATCATTGACTTTGGGTTGCTTGTTTTTGATCCTTCTGCCAGTCAACTTGCGTGTGATTTTCAGCTCTTGAGTCTATCTGGTGGGGGATTTTCACCTCTTGAGTCTATCTGGAGGGCATTTCTCCTCTGCACTGAGAGAGAGCAAGAGAAGCTTGAGCTAAATGCCTGGATCTGAGTGTCCAGGGCTTAACAGGTGCCTCCATTGCCAAGGGCACACTTGTTAATCAGTGGCAGCTATGGCCATGAGCCCCTCTGGGCCAGTGCCAAGCTGCCCTCAGGGGCTGGGCTCAGGCTGGAGAGATCTAAAGGGCCTTGAGCTCCAGGAGCACTGGCGCTGGAAAGGGCCTGCCAAGGCCATCACGGCAGTGCCCCAACATTGCTGCTCCTCCATCTTTCTGATAGGGCAAAGCCAGCTACTGGGCTGGGGTAATTAAGTTGGGCTAGGGTTAGGGTTACGCCTAGGGTTAGGGTTGAGAGATTTAAAGGGTCTGGAGCTCCGCGAACACCGGGGCTGGAAAGGGCCTGCCGAGGCAAACGCGACAAGGCCCCAACCTTGCTGCTCCCACTCCTTTCTGATCTGGACCCCCCACAGGGGTGGGCACTTCGGCCCTGGCCGCAAGCTGCCCTGTGGGTTAGGCTTAGGCTTCCGAGAGCTGTGGAGCCTACGGCTGTGGGGACACATGCCACTGTACAGGACATTGCAAGGGCTTCCATCACGGCAGCCTGCTGCCAGAGACTGCATGTTGCATGGCTCTAAACATCGGGCAATGGCCGTGCCTGTGTGTGCTGGGAGGGGCCGTTTGGGCTGTGCCCCAGGTGAGGCCGTGCCCTCCTTCTGCCGCCAGAGCTGCCCCAAGGCCTGGCTGAGCTGTCTGTCATGGGCCCTTGGGGTGGCCCAGGTGCTCAGTGGCTCCGTGACTGGCCAAGCCAGTGGCAGTCCCAGCTGAGGGGCAGTACATGAAGGCTGTGGGGCTTAAAAGGACACAGAGCATGAGGTCAGCCTAGAAGCCTGCACGTAGTTCCCATCCTGCCCCTGCTGCAATCCTGGGAGGCGGTAGCTCTCTGTGTGTTTCTCTTGATCTCTTCTCTCCTAACACCTTTCTCTCTGCCTCTCTTGGTTTTCCTGATTCTCTTCTCCTGGAACTTCTGGGGAACATAGCATTTTGCAAGTGGAACGCTTTGTCTGGGCCTCGGCTATCTTGATGCTAGGTAACTGCTAAATTAGCACCAAGTAATGGTATGATAAGTGGTTTGATGTTGCGTTCTATCTTGTATTCCGTCATTTGCTAAAGATCATTGACTTTGGGTTGCTTGTTTTTGATCCTTCTGCCAGTCAACTTGCGTGTGATTTTCAGCTCTTGAGTCTATCTGGTGGGGGATTTTCACCTCTTGAGTCTATCTGGAGGGCATTTCTCCTCTGCACTGAGAGAGAGCAAGAGAAGCTTGAGCTAAATGCCTGGATCTGAGTGTCCAGGGCTTAACAGGTGCCTCCATTGCCAAGGGCACACTTGTTAATCAGTGGCAGCTATGGCCATGAGCCCCTCTGGGCCAGTGCCAAGCTGCCCTCAGGGGCTGGGCTCAGGCTGGAGAGATCTAAAGGGCCTTGAGCTCCAGGAGCACTGGCGCTGGAAAGGGCCTGCCAAGGCCATCACGGCAGTGCCCCAACATTGCTGCTCCTCCATCTTTCTGATAGGGCAAAGCCAGCTACTGGGCTGGGGTAATTAAGTTGGGCTAGGGTTAGGGTTACGCCTAGGGTTAGGGTTGAGAGATTTAAAGGGTCTGGAGCTCCGCGAACACCGGGGCTGGAAAGGGCCTGCCGAGGCAAACGCGACAAGGCCCCAACCTTGCTGCTCCCACTCCTTTCTGATCTGGACCCCCCACAGGGGTGGGCACTTCGGCCCTGGCCGCAAGCTGCCCTGTGGGTTAGGCTTAGGCTTCTGAGAGCTGTGGAGCCTACGGCTGTGGGGACACATGCCACTGTACAGGACATTGCAAGGGCTTCCATCACGGCAGCCTGCTGCCAGAGACTGCATGTTGCATGGCTCTAAACATCGGGCAATGGCCGTGCCTGTGTGTGCTGGGAGGGGCCGTTTGGGCTGTGCCCCAGGTGAGGCCGTGCCCTCCTTCTGCCGCCAGAGCTGCCCCAAGGCCTGGCTGAGCTGTCTGTCATGGGCCCTTGGGGTGGCCCAGGTGCTCAGTGGCTCCGTGACTGGCCAAGCCAGCGGCAGTCCCAGCTGAGGGGCAGTACATGAAGGCTGTGGGGCTTAAAAGGACACAGAGCATGAGGTCAGCCTAGAAGCCTGCACGTGGTTCCCATCCTGCCCCTGCTGCAATCCCGGGAGGCGGTAGCTCTCTGTGTGTTTCTCTAGATCTCTTCTCTGCTCGCACCTTTCTCTCTGCCTCTCTTGGTTTTCCTGATTCTCTTCTCCTGGAACTTCTGGGGAACATAGCATTTTGCAAGTGGAACGCTTTGTCTGGGCCTCGGCTATCTTGATGCTAGGTAACTGCTAAATTAGCACCAAGTAATGGTATGATAAGTGGTTTGATGTTGCGTTCTATCTTGTATTCCGTCATTTGCTAAAGATCATTGACTTTGGGTTGCTTGTTTTTGATCCTTCTGCCAGTCAACTTGCGTGTGATTTTCAGCTCTTGAGTCTATCTGGTGGGGGATTTTCACCTCTTGAGTCTATCTGGAGGGCATTTCTCCTCTGCACTGAGAGAGAGCAAGAGAAGCTTGAGCTAAATGCCTGGATCTGAGTGTCCAGGGCTTAACAGGTGCCTCCATTGCCAAGGGCACACTTGTTAATCAGTGGCAGCTATGGCCATGAGCCCCTCTGGGCCAGTGCCAAGCTGCCCTCAGGGGCTGGGCTCAGGCTGGAGAGATCTAAAGGGCCTTGAGCTCCAGGAGCACTGGCGCAGGAAAGGGCCTGCCAAGGCCATCACGGCAGTGCCCCAACATTGCTGCTCCTCCATCTTTCTGATAGGGCAAAGCCAGCTACTGGGCTGGGGTAATTAAGTTGGGCTAGGGTTAGGGTTACGCCTAGGGTTAGGGTTGAGAGATCTAAAGGGTCTGGAGCTCCGCGAACACCGGGGCTGGAAAGGGCCTGCCGAGGCAAACGCGACAAGGCCCCAACCTTGCTGCTCCCACTCCTTTCTGATCTGGACCCCCCACAGGGGTGGGCACTTCGGCCCCGGCCGCAAGCTGCCCTGTGGGTTAGGCTTAGGCTTCTGAGAGCTGTGGAGCCTACGGCTGTGGGGACACATGCCACTGTACAGGACATTGCAAGGGCTTCCATCACGGCAGCCTGCTGCCAGAGACTGCATGTTGCATGGCTCTAAGCATCGGGCAATGGCCGTGCCTGTGTGTGCTGGGAGGGGCCGTTTGGGCTGTGCCCCAGGTGAGGCCATGCCCTCCTTCTGCCGCCAGAGCTGCCCCAAGGCCTGGCTGAGCTGTCTGTCATGGGCCCTTGGGGTGGCCCAGGTGCTCAGTGGCTCCGTGACTGGCCAAGCCAGTGGCAGTCCCAGCTGAGGGGCAGTACATGAAGGCTGTGGGGCTTAAAAGGACACAGAGCATGAGGTCAGCCTAGAAGCCTGCACGTGGTTCCCATCCTGCCCCTGCTGCAATCCCGGGAGGCGGTAGCTCTCTGTGTGTTTCTCTAGATCTCTTCTCTGCTCGCACCTTTCTCTCTGCCTCTCTTGGTTTTCCTGATTCTCTTCTCCTGGAACTTCTGGGGAACATAGCATTTTGCAAGTGGAACGCTTTGTCTGGGCCTCGGCTATCTTGATGCTAGGTAACTGCTAAATTAGCACCAAGTAATGGTATGATAAGTGGTTTGATGTTGCGTTCTATCTTGTATTCCGTCATTTGCTAAAGATCATTGACTTTGGGTTGCTTGTTTTTGATCCTTCTGCCAGTCAACTTGCGTGTGATTTTCAGCTCTTGAGTCTATCTGGTGGGGGATTTTCACCTCTTGAGTCTATCTGGAGGGCATTTCTCCTCTGCACTGAGAGAGAGCAAGAGAAGCTTGAGCTAAATGCCTGGATCTGAGTGTCCAGGGCTTAACAGGTGCCTCCATTGCCAAGGGCACACTTGTTAATCAGTGGCAGCTATGGCCATGAGCCCCTCTGGGCCAGTGCCAAGCTGCCCTCAGGGGCTGGGCTCAGGCTGGAGAGATCTAAAGGGCCTTGAGCTCCAGGAGCACTGGCGCTGGAAAGGGCCTGCCAAGGCCATCACGGCAGTGCCCCAACATTGCTGCTCCTCCATCTTTCTGATAGGGCAAAGCCAGCTACTGGGCTGGGGTAATTAAGTTGGGCTAGGGTTAGGGTTACGCCTAGGGTTAGGGTTGAGAGATCTAAAGGGTCTGGAGCTCCGCGAACACCGGGGCTGGAAAGGGCCTGCCGAGGCAAACGCAACAAGGCCCCAACCTTGCTGCTCCCACTCCTTTCTGATCTGGACCCCCCACAGGGGTGGGCACTTCGGCCCCGGCCGCAAGCTGCCCTGTGGGTTAGGCTTAGGCTTCTGAGAGCTGTGGAGCCTACGGCTGTGGGGACACATGCCACTGTACAGGACATTGCAAGGGCTTCCATCACGGCAGCCTGCTGCCAGAGACTGCATGTTGCATGGCTCTAAGCATCGGGCAATGGCCGTGCCTGTGTGTGCTGGGAGGGGCCGTTTGGGCTGTGCCCCAGGTGAGGCCATGCCCTCCTTCTGCCGCCAGAGCTGCCCCAAGGCCTGGCTGAGCTGTCTGTCATGGGCCCTTGGGGTGGCCCAGGTGCTCAGTGGCTCCGTGACTGGCCAAGCCAGCGGCAGTCCCAGCTGAGGGGCAGTACATGAAGGCTGTGGGGCTTAAAAGGACACAGAGCATGAGGTCAGCCTAGAAGCCTGCACGTGGTTCCCATCCTGCCCCTGCTGCAATCCCGGGAGGCGGTAGCTCTCTGTGTGTTTCTCTAGATCTCTTCTCTGCTCGCACCTTTCTCTCTGCCTCTCTTGGTTTTCCTGATTCTCTTCTCCTGGAACTTCTGGGGAACATAGCATTTTGCAAGTGGAACGCTTTGTCTGGGCCTCGGCTATCTTGATGCTAGGTAACTGCTAAATTAGCACCAAGTAATGGTATGATAAGTGGTTTGATGTTGCGTTCTATCTTGTATTCCGTCATTTGCTAAAGATCATTGACTTTGGGTTGCTTGTTTTTGATCCTTCTGCCAGTCAACTTGCGTGTGATTTTCAGCTCTTGAGTCTATCTGGTGGGGGATTTTCACCTCTTGAGTCTATCTGGAGGGCATTTCTCCTCTGCACTGAGAGAGAGCAAGAGAAGCTTGAGCTAAATGCCTGGATCTGAGTGTCCAGGGCTTAACAGGTGCCTCCATTGCCAAGGGCACACTTGTTAATCAGTGGCAGCTATGGCCATGAGCCCCTCTGGGCCAGTGCCAAGCTGCCCTCAGGGGCTGGGCTCAGGCTGGAGAGATCTAAAGGGCCTTGAGCTCCAGGAGCACTGGCGCTGGAAAGGGCCTGCCAAGGCCATCACGGCAGTGCCCCAACATTGCTGCTCCTCCATCTTTCTGATAGGGCAAAGCCAGCTACTGGGCTGGGGTAATTAAGTTGGGCTAGGGTTAGGGTTACGCCTAGGGTTAGGGTTGAGAGATCTAAAGGGTCTGGAGCTCCGCGAACACCGGGGCTGGAAAGGGCCTGCCGAGGCAAACGCGACAAGGCCCCAACCTTGCTGCTCCCACTCCTTTCTGATCTGGACCCCCCACAGGGGTGGGCACTTCGGCCCCGGCCGCAAGCTGCCCTGTGGGTTAGGCTTAGGCTTCTGAGAGCTGTGGAGCCTACGGCTGTGGGGACACTGCCACTGTACAGGACATTGCAAGGGCTTCCATCACGGCAGCCTGCTGCCAGAGACTGCATGTTGCATGGCTCTAAGCATCGGGCAATGGCCGTGCCTGTGTGTGCTGGGAGGGGCCGTTTGGGCTGTGCCCCAGGTGAGGCCATGCCCTCCTTCTGCCGCCAGAGCTGCCCCAAGGCCTGGCTGAGCTGTCTGTCATGGGCCCTTGGGGTGGCCCAGGTGCTCAGTGGCTCCGTGACTGGCCAAGCCAGCGGCAGTCCCAGCTGAGGGGCAGTACATGAAGGCTGTGGGGCTTAAAAGGACACAGAGCATGAGGTCAGCCTAGAAGCCTGCACGTGGTTCCCATCCTGCCCCTGCTGCAATCCCGGGAGGCGGTAGCTCTCTGTGTGTTTCTCTAGATCTCTTCTCTGCTCGCACCTTTCTCTCTGCCTCTCTTGGTTTTCCTGATTCTCTTCTCCTGGAACTTCTGGGGAACATAGCATTTTGCAAGTGGAACGCTTTGTCTGGGCCTCGGCTATCTTGATGCTAGGTAACTGCTAAATTAGCACCAAGTAATGGTATGATAAGTGGTTTGATGTTGCGTTCTATCTTGTATTCCATCATTTGCTAAAGATCATTGACTTTGGGTTGCTTGTTTTTGATCCTTCTGCCAGTCAACTTGCGTGTGATTTTCAGCTCTTGAGTCTATCTGGTGGGGGATTTTCACCTCTTGAGTCTATCTGGAGGGCATTTCTCCTCTGCACTGAGAGAGAGCAAGAGAAGCTTGAGCTAAATGCCTGGATCTGAGTGTCCAGGGCTTAACAGGTGCCTCCATTGCCAAGGGCACACTTGTTAATCAGTGGCAGCTATGGCCATGAGCCCCTCTGGGCCAGTGCCAAGCTGCCCTCAGGGGCTGGGCTCAGGCTGGAGAGATCTAAAGGGCCTTGAGCTCCAGGAGCACTGGCGCTGGAAAGGGCCTGCCAAGGCCATCACGGCAGTGCCCCAACATTGCTGCTCCTCCATCTTTCTGATAGGGCAAAGCCAGCTACTGGGCTGGGGTAATTAAGTTGGGCTAGGGTTAGGGTTACGCCTAGGGTTAGGGTTGAGAGATCTAAAGGGTCTGGAGCTCCGCGAACACCGGGGCTGGAAAGGGCCTGCCGAGGCAAACGCGACAAGGCCCCAACCTTGCTGCTCCCACTCCTTTCTGATCTGGACCCCCCACAGGGGTGGGCACTTTGGCCCCGGCCGCAAGCTGCCCTGTGGGTTAGGCTTAGGCTTCTGAGAGCTGTGGAGCCTACGGCTGTGGGGACACATGCCACTGTACAGGACATTGCAAGGGCTTCCATCACGGCAGCCTGCTGCCAGAGACTGCATGTTGCATGGCTCTAAGCATCGGGCAATGGCCGTGCCTGTGTGTGCTGGGAGGGGCCGTTTGGGCTGTGCCCCAGGTGAGGCCATGCCCTCCTTCTGCCGCCAGAGCTGCCCCAAGGCCTGGCTGAGCTGTCTGTCATGGGCCCTTGGGGTGGCCCAGGTGCTCAGTGGCTCCGTGACTGGCCAAGCCAGCGGCAGTCCCAGCTGAGGGGCAGTACATGAAGGCTGTGGGGCTTAAAAGGACACAGAGCATGAGGTCAGCCTAGAAGCCTGCACGTGGTTCCCATCCTGCCCCTGCTGCAATCCCGGGAGGCGGTAGCTCTCTGTGTGTTTCTCTAGATCTCTTCTCTGCTCGCACCTTTCTCTCTGCCTCTCTTGGTTTTCCTGATTCTCTTCTCCTGGAACTTCTGGGGAACATAGCATTTTGCAAGTGGAACGCTTTGTCTGGGCCTCGGCTATCTTGATGCTAGGTAACTGCTAAATTAGCACCAAGTAATGGTATGATAAGTGGTTTGATGTTGCGTTCTATCTTGTATTCCGTCATTTGCTAAAGATCATTGACTTTGGGTTGCTTGTTTTTGATCCTTCTGCCAGTCAACTTGCGTGTGATTTTCAGCTCTTGAGTCTATCTGGTGGGGGATTTTCACCTCTTGAGTCTATCTGGAGGGCATTTCTCCTCTGCACTGAGAGAGAGCAAGAGAAGCTTGAGCTAAATGCCTGGATCTGAGTGTCCAGGGCTTAACAGGTGCCTCCATTGCCAAGGGCACACTTGTTAATCAGTGGCAGCTATGGCCATGAGCCCCTCTGGGCCAGTGCCAAGCTGCCCTCAGGGGCTGGGCTCAGGCTGGAGAGATCTAAAGGGCTTTGAGCTCCAGGAGCACTGGCGCTGGAAAGGGCCTGCCAAGGCCATCACGGCAGTGCCCCAACATTGCTGCTCCTCCATCTTTCTGATAGGGCAAAGCCAGCTACTGGGCTGGGGTAATTAAGTTGGGCTAGGGTTAGGGTTACGCCTAGGGTTAGGGTTGAGAGATCTAAAGGGTCTGGAGCTCCGCGAACACCGGGGCTGGAAAGGGCCTGCCGAGGCAAACGCGACAAGGCCCCAACCTTGCTGCTCCCACTCCTTTCTGATCTGGACCCCCCACAGGGGTGGGCACTTCGGCCCCGGCCGCAACTGTCCTGTGGGTTAGGCTTAGGCTTCCGAGAGCTGTGGAGCCTACGGCTGTGGGGACACATGCCACTGTACAGGACATTGCAAGGGCTTCCATCACGGCAGCCTGCTGCCAGAGACTGCATGTTGCATGGCTCTAAACATCGGGCAGTGGCCCTGCCTGTGTGTGCTGGGAGGGGCCGTTTGGGCTGTGCCCCAGGTGAGGCCATGCCCTCCTTCTGCCGCCAGAGCTGCCCCAAGGCCTGGCTGAGCTGTCTGTCATGGGCCCTTGGGGTGGCCCAGGTGCTCAGTGGCTCCGTGACTGGCCAAGCCAGCGGCAGTCCCAGCTGAGGGGCAGTACATGAAGGCTGTGGGGCTTAAAAGGACACAGAGCATGAGGTCAGCCTAGAAGCCTGCACGTAGTTCCCATCCTGCCCCTGCTGCAATCCTGGGAGGCGGTAGCTCTCTGTGTGTTTCTCTAGATCTCTTCTCTCCTAACACCTTTCTCTCTGCCTCTCTTGGTTTTCCTGATTCTCTTCTCCTGGAACTTCTGGGGAACATAGCATTTTGCAAGTGGAACGCTTTGTCTGGGCCTCGGCTATCTTGATGCTAGGTAACTGCTAAATTAGCACCAAGTAATGGTATGATAAGTGGTTTGATGTTGCGTTCTATCTTGTATTCCGTCATTTGCTAAAGATCATTGACTTTGGGTTGCTTGTTTTTGATCCTTCTGCCAGTCAACTTGCATGTGATTTTCAGCTCTTGAGTCTATCTGGTGGGGGATTTTCACCTCTTGAGTATATCTGGAGGACAATTCTCCTTTGCACTGAGAGAGAGCAAGAGAAGCTTGAGCTAAATGCCTGGATCTGAGTGTCCAGGGCTTAACAGGTGCCTCCATTGCCAAGGGCACACTTGTTAATCAGTGGCAGCTATGGCCATGAGCCCCTCTGGGCCAGTGCCAAGCTGCCCTCAGGGGCTGGGCTCAGGCTGGAGAGATCTAAAGGGCCTTGAGCTCCAGGAGCACTGGCGCTGGAAAGGGCCTGCCAAGGCCATCACGGCAGTGCCCCAACATTGCTGCTCCTCCATCTTTCTGATAGGGCAAAGCCAGCTACTGGGCTGGGGTAATTAAGTTAGGCTGGGGTTAGGGTTACGCCTAGGGTTAGGGTTGAGAGATCTAAAGGGTCTGGAGCTCCGCGAACACCGGGGCTGGAAAGGGCCTGCCGAGGCAAATGCGACAAGGCCCCAACCTTGCTGCTCTCACTCCTTTCTGATCTGGACCCCCCACAGGGGTTGGCACTTCGGCCCCGGCCGCAAGCTGCCCTGTGGGTTAGGCTTAGGCTTCCGAGAGCTGTGGAGCCTACGGCTGTGGGGACACATGCCACTGTACAGGACATTTCAAGGGCTTCCATCACAGCAGCCTCCTGCCGGAGACTACATGTTACATGGCTCTAAACATCGGGCAATGGCCGTGCCTGTGTGTGCTGGGAGGGGCCGTTTGGGCTGTTCCCCAGGTGTGGCCATGCCCTCCTTCTGCCGCCAGAGCTGCCCCAAGGCCTGGCTGAGCTGTCTGTCATGGGCCCTTGGGGTGGCCCAGGTGCTCAGTGGCTCCGTGACTGGCCAAGCCAGCGGCAGTCCCAGCTGAGGGGCAGTACATGAAGGCTGTGGGGCTTAAAAGGACACAGAGCATGAGGTCAGCCTAGAAGCCTGCACGTAGTTCCCATCCTGCCCCTGCTGCAATCCTGGGAGGCGGTAGCTCTCTGTGTGTTTCTCTAGATCTCTTCTCTGCTCGCACCTTTCTCTCTGCCTTTCTTGGTTTTCCTGATTCTCTTCTCCTGGAACTTCTGGGGAACATAGCATTTTGCAAGTGGAACGCTTTGTCTGGGCCTCGGCTATCTTGATGCTAGGTAACTGCTAAATTAGCACCAAGTAATGGTATGATAAGTGGTTTGATGTTGCGTTCTATCTTGTATTCCGTCATTTGCTAAAGATCATTGACTTTGGGTTGCTTGTTTTTGATCCTTCTGCCAGTCAACTTGCGTGTGATTTTCAGCTCTTGAGTCTATCTGGTGGGGGATTTTCACCTCTTGAGTCTATCTGGAGGGCATTTCTCCTCTGCACTGAGAGAGAGCAAGAGAAGCTTGAGCTAAATGCCTGGATCTGAGTGTCCAGGGCTTAACAGGTGCCTCCATTGCCAAGGGCACACTTGTTAATCAGTGGCAGCTATGGCCATGAGCCCCTCTGGGCCAGTGCCAAGCTGCCCTCAGGGGCTGGGCTCAGGCTGGAGAGATCTAAAGGGCCTTGAGCTCCAGGAGCACTGGCGCTGGAAAGGGCCTGCCAAGGCCATCACGGCAGTGCCCCAACATTGCTGCTCCTCCATCTTTCTGATAGGGCAAAGCCAGCTACTGGGCTGGGGTAATTAAGTTGGGCTAGGGTTAGGGTTACGCCTAGGGTTAGGGTTGAGAGATTTAAAGGGTCTGGAGCTCCGTGAACACCGGGGCTGGAAAGGGCCTGCCGAGGCAAACGCGACAAGGCCCCAACCTTGCTGCTCCCACTCCTTTCTGATCTGGACCCCCCACAGGGGTGGGCACTTTGGCCCCGGCCGCAAGCTGCCCTATGGGTTAGGCTTAGTCCTCCGAGAGCTGTGGAGCCTACGGCTGTGGGGACACTGCCACTGTACAGGACATTGCAAGGGCTTCCATCACGGCAGCCTGCTGCCAGAGACTGCATGTTGCATGGCTCTAAACATCGGGCAATGGCCGTGCCTGTGTGTGCTGGGAGGGGCCGTTTGGGCTGTGCCCCAGGTGAGGCCATGCCCTCCTTCTGCCGCCAGAGCTGCCCCAAGGCCTGGCTGAGCTGTCTGTCATGGGCCCTTGGGGTGGCCCAGGT